>OW388289.1:9940786-10163286 GCA_936450465.1 Gibbula magus
ATATCCACATCGAAACGTCCGATATATGGAATAGAGAAGTTGATCATCCATAGCATTTGTTCTATCTCGTTGATCATATGCACATTATATATTTCAATTCATATTAACAGCTCTATGTTTTAAAATGATTTTAACAACAAAGTTCAATTACAATATTATTTAATTCCATATTCTGTCATTCATAGTTGCCACTTAACATATTTGAGGTATACATTGAATGTAAAGTGTCATGTCAATCACATGCTATTTCAAAACTTTCAATACCAATGAATAGCTTTGTTTCAAACTGTTTTAACATAACAATCTGCAATATGTAGTTAATTTCAAATTTTGTTATTCAAAGTTGTCTATCAAAAATTAACACTGTAAGGTACATAGTGCTCATTTCCTTAATACGTTTATAAACGTAGAAACGTCTTGAATATAAACAAATTGTCTTCTACTCTTTTCGTATTGAGATGATAAAAAATAAATATATATATTTCAAGTCAAAATAGCAAGCGTTGTTTGTTGTCATTAGAAAAGATTGACAACATCTGCTCCATGTTCAGTTATACTAGTGTGATAGCCTGATGCCAAGACGTTTGTGAGGCATAATCTGGGATTCTGCACCTCCCTATAGGATTCGTCTGTTTTGTTGGGATTGACAGCCATACCACGTGAGTGAAGTCAAAAGTAAGTATGGGAACAATACTTACACCTTATCTTTTCGTCCATGTTGTACAGTCTGAACAGGATGAAAACAATATATTTGTAATCCGAAAAAAAAGTTTTTTCGACATTTTTTTTTTAAAAATCCGATCACTGCATTGCCCAAATTTTCGATCACTGAATTCCGAGTTCACTGACCTCAACGATCACTGCACTAAATATCATTTTTACATTGTCTCCAATAACTTTGTTAATTTTCAACTGAATGTTTTGAACTTTTCGCAAATACATGTATTATCATTAATGTTTAATTAGATATCATCTGAAAGGAAAATATAACTACATTTGATATAAACTTCAAATGTGTCTCCTTGAAAAAAAACGAGTTAACTTTCCTCATTTCCATGCTAGCAACTTAAAACTTTCTGGAAATAATCACGATAACCTTAACATTCTCAAACTGTTAAAATTTAAAGGTAATTACACATATTTAGCAAATAGTGAACTGTCTTTTAACATCTAACTTATGTTTACATTCACGACGTGCACCCGATCACTGCAAGTTCTCGCGAACAGTTCCCGATCACTGCACCTCTGCAGAACAGGACGTTTCAGGGGGTGTTAAGCCCCTGTGCTCTTAAAAGCCGCCAGCCTCAAGTATTTGCATCTCCTTCTACCCTCATTCACCATGGTTTCTTAATCCCACAACTAATCAACTATAGTTCTTGCATCTACAGTTTCAATAAAGCCAATAGACCTTTTGCACAATGTCACGTGATCTAACATACCAGATTGTTTATCCGCCATGTTGGTGATCAAGCGTCATCGATCTCTCTTGGCACTTCCGTGTTTCATGGAATGTTTTGTCATTTGAATTTTCTACTCGATCATCAATGAAAGGTTTTATCTTTCAATCATTTCTGGCTAATCAGGAATGTATATAGCTTTTATCAGTGCAATAAAGAGAGAACTTGAGCTGATTTGATCTTCTTCTTCTTCATCTTCTTCTCCAGTACGAAAGTCTGTGGAGAACTGAAATGTTGTACACAGACTCCATTGTCAAAGGGGAATCTAAATTGTATATTTTGTGAACCTGTGGCTCAAAATATTTATCTGGAATGTCTATTTTTGTCTTTTCAGTATTAACAGTAAGATTCCATTTTTATAAGTTATCCAATCTTTCAAATGGAAAACTCTGATAAATATAAGTCCTAAGTTTGTCGCGACGAAAATACTGTCGACATTTTTTTTCAGAAACATATTCACCTTTTACATGCTTAACATCATTCTCTTCCCACAGAGGTTACTCCCTTTAGATTTCCGGCCTTAACCTTTGATTTACTTTTTTGCTCGTATTGTCTTTAGGTGCATTTTGATACTTTTTCCCATGTTAAAATCGAAATTTAGATTCTAACTGAACCTCTAATGGGTTGACTAATTGGGTCCAATAGGTTTACACCCTGACTTCAAAGCTATCACTAGCTTGAGTTTCAGATTATTAACTCTTTTAGTTTTGGCTGAAACCTAGTAGAAGAATAACGGAAATGTGACTGTTACACAGGCTATATAACACATGGCAGCAGATGTTACATGTCAATTTTCCAAAGAAAAATGTAAATAACCAAAAATAAATATATACGACTTGACAGCGATCTACGTTTTTTCATCGTATGGTTATTCCACATTTTTTAAAAGTAGTTTTAAGTTTCTATGTGGATTTTGAAAATTTTGCCAATGCTAAACTACATATTTAATCATTGTCATTTAAGAAGGTACTCATTGACCAACTTAAAATACTCCTAACTCATCGGCTATGAAGACTATTGTACAATTATTATTTTCGTAGAAAGGGTAATGTTTTGTCTGTCTGATGTGGTATTAAAGTTTATTGCTTTGTTGTAATGGAGTTGTACAATTTAAAAAACACACTAAAAACTAAATTTTGAGAAATTGAATAATATAAAAAATATTCTTACCGGAAATGACTGTTCGCGATCGATTTTATTATCGATTCTTAAAGACAACATTCTTGTGTTACACTGCTGAAAAAATCGGTAAGTAGGTTTTTGAGCTATCTTTCCTGAAATTTTATGATTTGTTAGAAATCACCAGATTTCAAGTTCGCACTTTGAAATCGCACTATGAAATCGGTACAAAATCGAAAATCACGTTAGTTACCAGCTCCAAATACAAACAAGTTTCCGCACTTAGATGCAAGTAACTTCAGAGGATAAATTGAAAAATGTGTCTAAAATCAAAATGGCGGTAAAATCAGGTGAATTGGCGATGATTACTTCTTTGTTTGTATTGTTATTGCGCATCTTTTTTAAAAACTTGCAAGCCTCTATGTGCATATTGGTAAATTTCCAATGTTAAAAAAACTAAAATTAGATTCGAACTAGATCTCTTACCCAAAAGCTTATTTTTGCAATGACACAGTACGGGAAATCAGCATGAAAAGTTTGGCTGCATTTGCTTCAGCCATTTTTCACTGAATCTTCGCAAGAATCGTTGGAATAATTTAAAAAACCACTTAACCCTTAATGAGAAGCATTATACCAGAATGGTGGTTTTATCGCATATCAGGTATCATATAGAACTTACCGAGTCTTGACTATGTGAAAAAGATGCTCAGTAATTGAACAGTGTCCATATTGAAGTGTTCAAGGTGTTGTGTTCCACTCGCGTAGTTACATGCATATATACACACACTTACCGACATGACCGCCTTCTGTGGTAGCCTTAAAAATAACTCTGTAGGTGAACAAGAAAACAACAATTAAGGATTTTCCTACTGTAATTTTGTATTGATTCAATGTATTATTGAATTGCTAATCGATCACACCTAATTGTGAGTGATTCATTTGGGACTTGGGGAATGTCTTGTGACAACTCTTTCAAACACAATATAATCGATCTTGTGAGCAAGTTAGTTTGTATAAACACTACTTTTATTATTGTTTGCAATTTGTTACTGAATGAAGTTTCTGTTTTGTTTCACAACTTCATTGACAACAAATTGTAAGGATATTCATCAATTGATTTAAACCTTTGTTTGCTTTAAAAATTGCATATTGTTACTATAACGACAATGTGTTATGGCAAATTTTAAAAAAACGTGCACTTGAAAGAATAATTAACCTGATGTGTATTGGCGTCAATGTGTACCGAGAGAAGCAAACAACTCATATTATAAAAGACCAATGTTTTACAGACACAAACTGTGAGATGAAAACGTTATGTGCTTCTCACTTTCTTGTACCAGTACTATTTCTCTCCTCGAGAGACACTACTGTGAGAGGAAAACGTTATATGCTTCTCACTTCCTTGTACCAGTACTATTTTTCTCCTCGAGAGACACTACTGCAGAAATGAAACATCAGACCATATTGCAAACAAGCAATATATCCATCCATTGTACTTTTTAAAGTTCAAAGTTGAATACAGACACTTACTGCAATAAATATACAAATGCATGGTCATAGTTCAGTTGCATGAAGACAAAATTGTCACGTCAAGCAGATGATGCTACAAATTAATATCAATATTATATTTTCGTGAAAACGAAAACCTAGTCAATATTTGTGCAAAATAGCAACCCAAGATGAAATACGACATTTATAAGTTCAAATAAAATCCGTATTTTCACTGCGTGAAATAAAACTTTAGATCGTATGACGTCATCATTACAATAGGATGACATCAAAAGATGACCGTGATATAAAATAAGGCGACCACCCATGTTCCCTTTTTCTAAATTAACGTCATTTACGTTACAAACTACGCATAAATTGTTAAATCTAATAAACTGAACGGCTGACACTTCCAGTCAAATAACAAATACTATCTCATCTCGTGAAGTAGAAATAATATATGTACACTCGTGGCTGCGCCAATCGTGAAAATATGCATTTCTACTTCACCCGTTATTCGACCAAAAATGTCAAATAGCCTCTTTCTATTTAACGCTGTTCGTTAATGAGTATATACATAAAATTGTTGCAATTTTTGTTTATGTTAATGAGTCAAATTGGGAGTGGTCATAATGAAGCATTAGTAACATCCCTTTTGATTGTCATATCATAAGGGGGCTTCATCGTCGACTACAAATGTTTTCTAGTCCTCTTTGAATGTCAATATATGTTCCAGGGATCTGTATCAAATCTCTTGAAAAAAGATGGCCCCGGACAACATCGGCCAATATTAAAATGTTTACCTTTTTACCTTTACATGCTGGAAGCTTCAGAGAGACCATTGTTGCTAGGCGATATTGATGTTGCCCTGATGTACATACACTATATATTACACAGGTTATGTTTAACTTATTGTATCGTGTGTTGAAAATTTAACGATTTTCAATCACTTGTATCAAAGATTAACCTTTCTATTTCAATTGATTGAAGAAGCACGTGTAAACTATCTAAAAGTGCGTTTGACATCTTATTCCGTATTTCAATGATATTTGATGATAAACAAAAGATTGGAAAAGGTTTCACCGAAAGAAAGTGTTAGTTTTGGAATCAGTCACACATTAGAATTAAGTTTATGTGAAAAGAAAGTACCACAACTCGACTGTTGTTCAGCACACCCAACTGTAGTATTCATCAGATCAGACCCCTCGAGATGGCAACTTATCCCGAGCAAGTCATCACTCGTCTCCATCACTGGCTCAATTAAACCTTGCACTTTTCGTGCAGTCAAGCTTGATTTATTCAGTGAGGAATATAGAGAATACTAAACGACGTCCCGTTTAATAACATATTTATGAAACGAGTGGATGGTTTTGGTATTTAACGAGCGAAAGCGAGTTAGATACCAAAACCATCCACTCGTTTCATAAATATGTTATTAAACGGGACGGAGTTTAGTATTTTATTTATTACACGCTCTAAATTAATGAAATATGTGCGTTTACTATTCATTCATGTAGATGAGCTTAGGGATACATCTCTTTCCATGGACGCATGACGCCATCTCACTAAACACCAAAAATAGACCAAGCAAATATCCGTTAATAACAGTTTCAATTTTGAACAATACAATTTCAAAACACTCATTACATTGTCTTATGTTGAACTATAAGAAGCGCAAATTGACGAGTTAACACAAACATCGTATTAATCTCACTAGATCTTATGAATGATGTCAGGTGATTGTGACGTCATCGGAATGCGACTGTTTTCAAGCGCGATTCAGTTAGGCTATTTACAGTTGTATCTAGCTGCAGTTGCTGTGCCAAAATAGGCTCTGTAACACCCTGATGACAATGATACTGGGGAGTAAAGTTACATACAGTTCTGCAGCTAGTTTTATCTGGCGAAATTGTGGGGATCGTTGTCCTTGTTGCTGATGAAGTTAACATTGACGGCACAAATTGCTAACAGCAGCGCCGAAAATGGAGTTCCGACATGTATAGCAAACGTTAAAATTGTATATCAGCATTGATACTTACCTTGAAGCATTTTTATTCATGTATCTTGGTATGGTATCTTCTGTAACAACAGACTGACATGAACAATGCCTCCACAACCTGGAAAACTTACATGTCGACACGAAGCTAATTTTTTACATTCTAAACAATCAAAACCATTCCTCAAAAGGAGAAGAAAATGTCAAAATGTACCTTTAAGGATTACAATGTAGTTGCAATAATACTCAACTGACGAATGTCACAGGATACGTGGGTTCAACATGACGTTTGAATTTCCATAAACTGAGGCTTCGTCAAGTTGCATGACGAAACAAACTGGCGGTCAAATCCCGAAAGCCGTAACGAGATAACATGTCAAGGGAACTAACTCTGAATCAACCAAGCGATACTGATTGACGGTAAATTGTGATAGAAGCGTCCGTACAATATTAATCATAACGACGCTGTGTGAAAAAACATGTCCCAAGAAATCCAGTGCGATCCCAAAGGCCACGTGACTACTGGAAAGTAGTTCCGACTGCGATCGCTTTCACGTGCAATGTTTCACAACAGTGTTGAATAACATTTCGATGTTTCACAACAGTAGTATCTTCAACGAGAGTGTAATAAAAAATAAATTACCAAAAGAAACTTACTTTCGAGGGTCAGATATCAAACCACTCAATCGTTTCATAAAAGTGCTCTATTAAACGGGGCGTTGTTTAGTATTCTATAGTTCCACTTATCCTGTGGAGTTTGTACATTAAGTTGATGGAAGTAAATTATATATTTTGTAGATTTGATATTGAATTTTATGTGCATTATTTCATGTTCTTCCACATAGCTAAATAGTGAGTAGCATTCATCTTCTCATGATCAAGATATTACCACAAAGCGAGCAGTGAGAATAATCATCTATACAGAATAATGCATATCATGCTTAATGTATATATATATATATATATATATATACTTACAATTATTACCTTTTTGACCACATAGCAAAATTGTTACCTTTTTGGCTCTTTTCTTATTTGTTACAAAGTTAATATTTTTTTTTAGAGAAAATAAAGTTTAACTCTAAACTAATGAGAAAAAGTGATTAAAACCATTTTATCTTAATTTTCTAATGTTTTATTCAAGTTATATATATTTGGAGCCAAAAAGGTGGAGCCAAAATTGTTAGGCAAAAATGTTCAAGCAAAATTTACAATTTTGGCTCATAGCAAAATTGTTACCTTTTTGGCTCTTTTCTTATTTGTTACAAAGTTAATAATTTTGTTTAAAGAAAATAAAGTTTAACTCTAAACTAATGATAAAAAGTGACTAAAACCATTTTATCTTAATTTTTTAATGTTTTATTCAAGTTATATATATTTGGAGCCAAAAAGGTGGAGCCAAAATTGTTAGGCGAAAATGTTCAAGCGAAATTTACAATTACAATAAAATGCTTTAAATCCCTATTTAATATTAGTTTAGAGTTAAATATTATTTTCACTTAATGAAAATATTAACTTTGTAACAATTACGAAATGAGCCAAAAAGGTAAAAAAAATTGCTATATGGTCATAAAGTTAATAAATAGAGGATATTTTACATTTCTCGTCGAATACAAATTATATCTCATCGAGTGAAGTAGAAATGTATATTTTCACGAGTGGCGCAGCCACGAGTGTAAATATATTATTTCTTCTTCACGAGATGAGATATACATGGTATTCGACGAGAAATGTCAAATGATCTATTTATTAGATTTAGCATTTTGTAAACAGAGCCTCCGAGATCGCCTTCCTTTCCACGGCCATCCTATGACGTCATCCTATTGTTACGATGACATCATATGATTGAAAGTGTTATTTCACTGAGTAGAATAACATGTTATTTCACTCAGTGAAAATACGGATTTTATTTTAACCGATAAATGCCTTATTTCACCAATGAAAATCAAATAATTGTATGTATTTATTGTTACCTTTTTGGCACATTGATCTTTAGCATATAATGCATTTTCTGCACCAATAAAATTTTAACAACTTACATGTTCTAAAAAGAAATTAATTTTGTGATATACATTTATATATGTTTATTTACTTACTAATTACATATATAATATTTGCATGAACATCTTGTTAAAACCTAATTATGATTAAGGGAGATTGTTTCGTCATTTCATCTGGAAATATATATATACATTTATAATATGACGAGCAGTGAAATACTGGGATTTATCAGTGAAATAAACTGTCTATCATGCTACAGTGGAAATAACTTATATTTTCACTGCCAACGGTGACTGATATCATTTGACATCATAAAACAATGGTCTCACGCTGAGAATTGGCTTATGACGTCACAGTGTTATTGTGGTGACAGGCTGTTCCTAGCGGCCACTCAGCGTGAAAACGACCCTATTGGACGTAATTATGTGGATAATATCATATAATAAATAGAATATCCGTAAATTTTTGACAAACACCATTTTTAATCTGATCTCGTGAGGTATTAAAGTAATATATATTTTATATAAAATATAACGTTTCTACCTCACTCGATGAGATAAACATGGTATTAGTCAAGAAAAGACAGATATGCTCTATGTATAGAAAACAAACTTGGACCAGACTAAAGACAAATTAACAATCACCCATTAATATGACTTTTGTTAAAATTCTTTTGAGCAATTTCAATGGAAAAGTTTTTTTGTTTTTTTTAAAAATAGAGCCATGGGCTCTGTAGCTCACCAGGATTTGATTTATTATCTGAGGTTGAATATCTAAGTTATCTCAAATAATACATTGTTAACAAACAAAATAGGTTTTTAGATCATGACCCCTGTGACCTATATTTGGAGTCACAGGGTCACCAATCCTACAATTAAGAATCACCTTTGACCAAAGAGTCTCTACACAACTTTTCAGCTCTCGGGTCACAAAATCTACAATTTAGAATCCCCATTGGCCAAGGAGTATGCACACAACTTTTCAGCTCTCTAGACCTTTTGGAACTGGAGAAGAAGATGGAAATAGGTTTTTAAGGAGGTGACCCCTGAGACCCCATTTGAAGTCACGGGGTCACGAAATCTACAAATTAGAATCCCCATTACCCAAGGAGTCTGCACACAACTTTTCAGCTCTCTAGACCTTTTAGAACTGGAGAAGAAGATGAAAATAGGTTTTTAAGGATGTGACCCCTGTGACCTCATTTGGGGTCATGGGGTCACGAAATCTACAATTTAGAATCCCCATTGGCCAAGGAGTCTGCACATAAAATTTCAGCTCTGTGGAGTCCTTGGTTTTGGAGAAGAAGTCGAAAAAGCGAAAAGTTTATGGATGGACGGACAGACAGACAGACGGACGGACGGACGCCGGACACCATGCCATGCCATAAGCCCATCGGGCCTTTCAGGCCTGATGAGCTAAAAATGAGATTTAGGAAGAAGCACATTTTCCAAACTATACATGTTTCACTTCACTTCACTTTCACTAATTTTGATATAGGCTGTTGATGCTATTGCAAATCATATTGGAAGTATTATTCAAAGTATTTGAAAACCCGAAAAAGCCATGTCTACACATGATGAATGTTCAACATACCATACTTCATTGTGCTGGGCCTTGCAGTTTTTGAATTTTGGTCTGGAAGCACAATTTTAAGTTATTGCTAGAGTAAATGGCTAAAGACAATACACCAAAGAAGTTGAAAATCTCAAAAGGCTAAGTGATGATGATTCCTCATTTCAAGTTTCATTGAGCTTGGATATATGCTTTTAGATTATTGGTCCAGAAAAAAACCCCAGAGAATGAACAGTCATTTCTTTACAATAACTTATACAACAAATCATTTACATCAATGCTGCATTAAATTTTACAATAGCATAGCATGAATGTAAGATTGCTGTATTAATTTAGTACCAGGTAGGTCACAAATCACAACAAATAATTTGAAATACTTATGTTTTCAGTAAAACCTCCGACAGCATTGATGTTAACCTTTTACAGTCACGTATATAAAACACTATTAAAAACAAAAGTTATAAGTGAGTGAAATATTTTTAATTACCATGAAATGTCAAATTTGATTCATTAACATATTTTTTACAATACAGATGTAATAATTAGCTCAGGCCTTCATCCTTTCTGGATTATATTCTTGTATGTTCTTGCCGACATTAGCTCCTAAAACAAAAAATAGAAAATCAATTATTATGGATATTTCAAAATATATCTTTCAATTATGTTTGAATATGAAAATGAGAACTTTCAGATAAACTTTTACTCCCTTAAATTACAGTTAATTACAATACCAGTAATTAAAAAAGTTGAACCATGGACTCTGTAGCTCAATCAGGCTAATTAAATAGTTCAGATAAAGCATCTTTGTTTCATGTGAGTGCAAGGTAACTCTCCCAACAATATTTCAGCTCTTGTGTGCAGCATTTCAAGACGAAAAGTATGAGATTAAAGTCAAGGTCATCAATATTGACCATCAGTCCACTGAATACTCCTTGAGAAAATTCACTATTCAAATCATTGTTATAAATTGAAAACATTTTTTGGCATATTTTGTTTTCTCAAATTTGCTATTTATTATTAAAGTTTACACAAAATATTATTATGTTAGAGGGTAAAAATTCTCATAACACGACCCGATAAGCCATATACATAGAAAACAGTTATCGGTATTGAAAGAAAATGGTATACAGCGACGATGGTGTGATTATCTTCAGTTAAGTATATATGTCAAATTAGTTGTGTACCTATCCTTGTCTAATTCAAATGGATAAGTTCTTCCTTTTGACTTATTACACTTTAACTTAGACTAAATAAACCAATTGGGATCTAAAGATTAGTATTATAGGAGCTAAAATGATTCATTACTAGACATTCATATTTCCAGTATATATATATTACCTGTTTGGCTCACGTGCCGCTGAGTATATATATATCAAATCAGTTATGTACCTATCTTTGCCTATTTCAAATGGATAAGTTCTTCCTTTTAAATAACAAGGCAAAAGTGAGCACAGCTCACATACCCCTGCCTGAAGTTTGTCCGCCTTTATACAGTATCAACAAGTGTAGAAGCGAGCAAATCTCACATACCCCCGCTTCCCGCTTAGGTCAAAGAAGTTTCAAATAAGCAAATTATAAATCTGTGGCTATTGATTAACATATCAATACAGTTTGATGAAGTGGATCACATAGCTTCAGATGTTTCTACATAACATTGGAAGATGTAAGCTATATAATTAAAATCCAGTTGTCAAAAGGCACATCTAGGGATCATGGTTGACATGCGTTTCAAGTTTGGTGGTGATTTCAAATGTAGTACAGGAGATATGCTTAGGACAAACTGACTTCTACATAGTCACTGTTGAAGTCATGTTTCCATAGCAACCATCCAAAAATAGCATTTGCATATCGGTCTTACCCTCAAAAGACACATCTAGGGATCATAATTAACCTCTGTATCAAGTTAACTGAAGCTGACATGCATAGTATGGGAGATATGGTCCGGACAACAAGACTTCTCTATAGAGTCCCTGTTTATGTCACGTTTTCATGGAAACCGCAAAAAATAAAATTCAGATATAGGTCTAACCCTCAAAAGGCACAACTAGAGATCCTGTTTGACATGTGTATCAAGTTTGATGAAGCTAGCATGCATAGTTTTGGAGATCTGCTCCGCACAAAATGACTTCCTCAAAGAGTCATTTTTTAGTCACGTTTCCATGGAAACCGAAAAAAATAAAATTCAGGAATAGTTCTAACCCTCAAAAGGCACAACTAGGGATCATGGTTGACATGTGTATGAAGTTTGGTGATGCTAGCATGTATAGTTTGGGAGATCTGCTCCGCACAAAGTTTTGGGATGGACACACGGACGGAAAGAATGAACGCTATATACCCCCGCTTACGCTGTAAGGCGGGGGTATAATAAATTAGAAAACATACTCTAGTCAATCATGTCAATGAATAACAATGATTGTTTTTAATAAAAGAAATATTTTAAAAATTAACAGAATTGTGGTGTTTAAAACAAGAGGTAATGTCCAAATTTGAAGTGTCTAAGTTAAATAGTTTTTTTTACTTATGCTCTAGAAAAGACACAAAGTTAAAACACAAGACCATTTTTGGTAAACATTTAAAAAATATTTGGACCTTAGAGTTGAGACCCCTATAGGGCATGACAGCACCATATAGGTTACTTCCACACAAAATTTGAAGGTTCCAAGTCATATAGTTTTTGTGATATGCTCCAGAAACATGACAAAGTCTGAAATCAGACCGTTTTTGGTCAAAATTTTAAATTTTTTTATTTGGACCTTGGAGTTGAGACCCATACAGTACAAGGCACAACAGCACCATATAGGTTACTTCCATACCGGATTTGAAGGTTTCAAGTCATAAAGTTTTTAGATATGCTCCGGACACGCGGAGCTCTATATACCCCAACTACGTCTTAGCGGGGGTATAATTTCTCACAGACTAAATAATCCATTTGGGGTCTATTGATAAGTATTATTGGAGTAAAACTACCCCATTACTGGACACTCACATTTCCAATATATATAATAGCTTTTTGGCTCCCATGCCCCTACTTCTATGGAAAAAGAGCCATGTACCTATTTCAGGTGTATTTCTTCTTCATTTTGCTTAATAAACGTTTTTTCGAGCCTAAATAAACCAATTTTGATCTAGAGATAAATATTATAGGTTTAAAATTCCCATTACTAGAAATTCATATTTCCAGCATATATATTACCTTTTTGGCTCACATAATCCTAAGTATATGTGAGAGATATACCCATACTTTTACTTACGAGGCGGAGCCGAGTACGGCTCCAACGGGGAAAAGTGTTGAGTATCATTTGATACACGAGGAAAAGTATGGGTATATCTGTCTTATACCCCACTTACGGTCGAGTGTAAGCGGATACTATTTCATAATATTTCTAAACAAATACAGCTGTAAACAAGCTTGTGCATGAAACGCACAACCCAAATACGGCCTCGTCTGTGACAACGCAGTCCGTGCTGCGTTGTATGGTTACCCATGTTTGGGGCTCGAAAACTAATTGATATGGCCCAATGACGGCATTGTCAAAGCAGATGCACGTGCATCTTGCTGAAATGTACAGCTGACGCTAAAAACAGCATGGCTAGTGTCAACGTGGCCAAAGTTTAGAGTAAACAGAAACAACTTTCAGAATGTTAAGACATTTACATTCTTATATAAAAAGAAAGAATTTGTGATATTATTTCACGCATTATAAGAATCTTATTCATTTGGTCATGAAAAAATGTTCAGAGTTTCAACTGGCTTCGTGGTGTAATGGTTAGGTCGTTCAGCCAGAAAGTAACAGGACACGGGTTCGATCCAAGGTTCCTTATATGTTCATTTATAATCTGACATTTTATAAAGTATCATCACTTAGAATTTGGAAATTTAGAAAATTGACTACATTGTTTCTCAGCTGTTAAAAAGTGTAGGTATATCAGAAAAAGTGTAGGTATATCAGAAAAAAAGTATAGGTATATCAGAAAAAGTGTAGGTGTATCGGCTTATACACCTACACTTGTAACAAAAGAAACCATAGCATCGAGACAGGAAGTGGGGTATAAGTCAGATTAGTTGTGTACCTATCCTTGCCTATTTCAAATGGATATACCTTTTTGGCTCCAATGCACCTCATTATATGTCAAATGAGTCATGTACCTATTTTTGCCTATTTTAGATGTAAAACTTCTTTCTTTTGTTGAATACAATTTTTTTTTCTATCCTAAATAAACCAATTGGGATCTATTGATAAGTATTATTGGAGTAAAACTACCCCATTACTAGACACTCACATTTCAAATATATATATACCTTTTTGGCTTCCATGCCCCTACTTATATGTCTAATGAGTCATGTACCTATTTCAGGAGTATTTCTTCTTCATTTTGCTTAATAAACGTTTTTCCGAGACTAAATAAACCAATTGGGATCTAGAGATAACTAGATTAGCGTTTGCGGGACACCGCAAAAGCAGAGCAGCTCCGAAACTTAGGGTCTCGCCTTTTCCTGTTCCGCCTTCTCGTCAGCATCAATAAAATGGGAATTCTTTTTAACAAAAATTTGTTCATTATTCGAGTTATTACTAATCATCACTTGGGTCACTTTTCACAAGTTTGTTCTTAAAACCTATTTCTTCTTTCAAAATTTTATCCAAGGATTAACGTGGCTTTAACCAATATCTCATGACCTTGACCGTGACCATCAATGATCACTTTTCATCGCGTATAACAATCTTGCAATGACTGAAAGTGTTCATAGTTAAAATATGGCATATTCACAAAAGCATGCTTAAGTTTTGACCTCACTGTGACCTTGACCTTTGACAGGTTTAGCGAAAACGTTTACAAATCTTGTTCTTTCTCCATAGTTCATATACCAAATAAGAGCCTAATAGCACAAAAAAAGTTTGAAGTTATCATGTATACAAGGATTGTTGTAGTGATTTCAGAACTCATGACCTTGACCTTTGACCTTGAATGTGAACATGTCGAAAGCATTCACCAGGTGTATAAGAAAGAAATTAAGCTATCTATATGAGATGTTAATATCTTCATGGGAAAAAGTTACTCAGTGATTTCAGAACTGGTCAGCATGACCATATCTCGTGACCTTGACCTTTAAAATTCAAGGTCACACAATCAGTGATCACTTTTCATTGTGTATCACAATCATGTAATGATTCAAAGTGTTAATAGTTGAAATAAGACATTTTCGCAAAAGCATGCTTAGGTTGTGACCTCGCTATGACCTTGACCTTTGACAAATGTTAGCGAAAACCTTTTCAAATCTTAGCCTTTCTCCATAGTTGATATACACCAAATATGAGCCTGATAGCACAAATATTTTTCAAGTTATCGTGTTTACAAGGATTTTTTTAGCGATTTCAGAACTCGTGACCTTGACCTTTGACCTTGAATATGAACATGTCAAAATAATTCCCCAGGGACATTAGTAAGAAGTTATGTATATGAGGTGTTGATACCTCATTGGAAAGAAGTTATTTAGTGATTTCAGAACTGATGACCATGACCCTATGTCGTGACCTTGACCTTAAAAATTCAAGGTCACACAATCAGTGATCACTTTTCATTGTGTATCACAATCATGTAATGATTCAAAGTGTTAATAGACTTATTATAGTTGAAATAAGACATTTTCGCAAAAGCATGCTTAAGTTGTGACCTCGCTATGACCTTGACCTTTGACGGATGTTAGTGAATACCTTTTCAAATCTTGGCCTTTCTCCATAGTTGATATACACCAAATAACAGCCTGATAGCACAAATATTTTTCAAGTTATCGTGTTAACAAGGATTTTTTTAGCGATTTCAGAACTCGTGACCTTGACCTTTGACCATGAATGTGAACATGTCAAAAAAATTCCCCAGGGGTATAAGTAAGAAGTTATGTATATGAGTTCTCAAAACCTTATAGGAAAAAAGTTATAGCCAATACAAAACGCGGCGGCGATGGAAACTGCACAAAAACTGATAGCAGCTCCGACTTAGTCGGAGCTGCTAAATATTATTGGAGTAAAACTACCCCATTACTAGACACTCACATTTCAAATATATATAATACCTTTTTGGCTCCCATGCCCCTACTTCTATGTCAAATGAGTCATGTACCTATTTCAGGTGTATTTTTTCTTCATTTTGCTTAATACACGTTTTTCTTAGCCTAAATAAACCAATTGGGATCTAGAGATAAATATTATAGGTTTAAAATTCCCCATTACTAGAAATTCATATTTCCAGCATATATATTACCCTTTTGGCTCGCATAATCCTAAGTATATGTCAGATTAGTTGTGTACCTATCCTTGCCTAATTCAAATGGATAAGTTCTTCCTCTTGAATAATTACACTTTCTTCAAGACTAAATAAACAATCTGTGATCTCCGATAAGTAGTAAATCCCTCATTACTAGACATTGACATTTTAAATATATATATATATATATATATATAATACCTTTTTGGCTCCAATTATATTTTATGCCCCTCATTATATGTCAAATGAGTCATGTACCTATTTTTGCCTATTTTAGATATAAGACATCTTTCTTTTGTTGAATACAATGTTTTCCTAGCCTAAATAAACCAATTGGGATCTATTGATAAGTATTATTGGAGTAAAAGTACCCAATTACTTGACAGTCACATTTCAAATATACATAATACCTTTATGGCTCCCATGCCCCTACTTATATGTCAAATGAGTCATGTACCTATTTCAGGTGTATTTCTTCCTTATTTTGCTTAATAAAAGTTCTTCTTAGCCTTAATAAACCAATTGGGATCTAAAGATAAATATTATAGGTTTAAAATTCCCCATTACTAGAAATTCATATTTCCAGCATATATATTACCTTTTTGGCTCACATAATCCTAAGTATATGTCAGATTAGTTGTGAACCTATCCTTGCCTATTTCAAATGGATATACCTTTTTGGCTCCAATGCACCTCATTTTATGTCAAATGAGTCATGTACCTATTTTTGCCTATTTTAGATGTAAAACTTCTTTCTTTTGTTGAATACAATATTTTTCCTAGCCTAAATAAACCAAGTGGGATCTATTGATGAGTATTATTGGAGTAAAACTACCCCACTAATTTACACTCACATTTCAAATATATATAATACCTTTATGGCTCCCATGCCCCTACTTCTATGTCAAATGAGTCATGTACCTATTTCAGGTGTATTTTTTCTTCATTTTGCTTAATACACGTTTTTCTTAGCCTAAATAAACCAATTGGGATCTAGAGATAAATATTATAGGTTTAAAATTCCCCATTACTAGAAATTCATATTTCCAGCATATATATTACCTTTTTGGCTCACATAATCCTAAGTATATGTCAGATTAGTTATGTACCTTTCCTTGCCTATTTCAAATGGATAAGTTCTTCCTCTTGAATAATTACACTTTCTTCCAGACTAAATAAACAATTTGTGATCTCAGATAAGTTGTAAATCCCTCATTACTAGACATTGACATTTTAAATATATATATATAATACCATTTTGGCTCCAATGCACCTCATTATATGTTAAATGAGTCATGTACCTATTTTTGCCTATTTTAGATGTAAAACTTCTTCCTTTTATTGAATAAATTATTTTCAAAAACCTAAATAAACCAATTGGGATCTATTGATAAGTATTATTGGAGTTAAACTACCCCATTACTAGAGACTCACATTTCCAAAATATATAACACCTTTTTGGCTCCCATGCCCCTACTTCTATGTCAAATGAGCAATGTACCTATTTCAGGTATATTTCTTCTTTATGTTGCATAATACACGGTTTTCCTAGCCTAAATAAAACAATTGGGATCTAGAGATAAATATCATAGGTGCAAAATTCCACATTACTAGAAATTCATATTTCCAGCATATATATTACCTTTTTGGCTCACATAATCCTAAGTATATGTCAGATTAGTTGTGTACCTATCCTTGCTTATTTCAAATGGATAAGTTCTTCTTTTTGAATAATAACACTTGAACTTAGACTAAATAAACCAATTGGGATCTAGAGAATAGTATTTTAGGAGATAAAATGATTCATTACTAGACATTCATATTTCCAGTATATATATATTACCTTTTTGGCTCACATGAGTATATATCAAATGAGTTAATTACCAATCTCAGATGTTTCTGTTCTCCGTTTTGCTAAAATACCCTTTCTCCTTACCTAAAGAAACAAGTATGAACAAGCAGACAGAGTCTACTTTATCCCCTGCCAAGTGGAAAAAGTTTAAAATATATTGAACGATGATTTTGAACTTCATGCTATAATAAATCCTTAATCACTCATAAGTAGTCATAAATTCATGCTACAGAAGAAAGTGTACTTCCCAAATTGCAGTACTCTCTGTTTAACAATAGTTCTGTTCTGGAAGTGAAATTGTGAAAAGCATTTTGAGTTTGACATGTTTGTCCATGGATATGCCTAAAAATAAAATTTCAAAGAAGTTGAAAACTCCAAAAGACACATACTATGATGAATGCTCCACACAGCAAGTTTCACTGAGCTAGGCCATAAACGATTTTAGTTCTGGTTCGAAAACAAAATGTCAAGTTATGTTTCCTTGGAAATGGCTAAAAATAAAATCCCAAAGAAGTTGAAAACCTAAAATGGCGCATCAAAACATAATGACTGTTCCAAGTTTTATTTAGCTAGTATTTACAGTTTTTGAGTTTTAGTCCAGAAACGAAATGTTAAAGTATGTTTCAATGGAAACAGCTAAAATTAAAATTCCAAAGAGGTTGCACATGTTTCCCATATCAAGTTTCATTGAGCTATGCAGTACGATTATTCAGTTGTTGTCTGGAAACGAAACCCTGATGCACAGACGGACGGACGTAGGTCATTTCAATATCCCCAACAACTTTGTTGTGGCAGGGGATAATGACAAGAATCTGGACTACCCTTGTCTTGTCATAAGCCCATTTGGCCTTATAGGCCTGATTAGCTAAAACAAGTAGATGCCTACTCCCAAACCTGTTATGTTACTTACCTCTTACACTTCTCAAACTTGACGGCTTCCTCAGTGTCGTGGAAGGAAGGCCAAGACTTGATAGCGTGCAGGATTGGTGAGGTCATGCCCTGTTGCCTGAACAATGGTTGGCTCTAGAAAAAAGTTATTTTTTTAATATTATCTCCAGCTAATAACTTGATTAGCAATAGTAACAAGGATCTGTATTCCAAACTTTTGAAATGTCCTACAATATTGGCATTATTTTTATCATAGGTATTTATTTTAGATAATCTTCATGCAGTATTCCAATTCAATGATATCGTTTATTTCTCAATTCCATCAATAGCTGTAAAACTTTGCAACATGCTCTACTGTCATTATTTCTATCCATTCCAATAAGACTGTAACCAGATTCCCGCAATTCTTACACTTCAAGTTTAACTCCAATAATACTTATCAATAGATCCCAATTGGTTTATTTAGGTTTTTGAAAATAATTTATTCAATCACTTACAAATGAAATTTTTTTTTTACTGTTCAATTTCCAGTTAGCTCCTAACTCACATAGGATTATGGTTCAAATGCATCTCAAGCTTGGTAGAGCTAGCATGAATAGTTTTGAGTTATAATCTGAATAAAATGACGTCCTCATAGAGTCTATGTTTCCATGGAAACTAAAAATATTGGAAGTCACACATTAGTCTAAAAAACAACAGTCACAGCAAGAGATCATGGTTTATATCAAATTGGGTGAAGCTAGCATTATAGATTGGGAGTTATGCTTCGGATACAAGTTGACATGACCTTGTAATGTCCATGATCACCATTTCTTCAACTTCTACACAATTTCTGCATTTCTGACTCTTCCAATTCAAATGGTGTAGACATAATTAAATCTCCATATCGTGACCCATGTTATCCATATTTGGGGTCACTTGCTACAAATTCTGCACACAACATTTCAGCTCTGTAGACCTTTTGGAACTGGAAAAAATAGAGCCATGGGCTCTGTAGCTCATCAGGGTTTATATAGTTTAATGATGAAGACTGAAATAGATTTTTAGGTCATGGCTTGAAGCCTTCATTTGGGGCACAACATCTACAATTTAGAATCCCCATTAGCTAAAAAGTCTGCACACGATATTACAGCCTTCTAGGCACATTTGTTCTGGAGAGGATGAAAATATGTTTTTAGGTCATGGCCTGAGAGGCCTTTATTTGGGGCTCCAGGCCAGGGTCACGATATCTACAATTTAGAATCCCCATTGACCAAGGAGTCTGCACACAACTTTTCAGCTCTCTAGACCTTTTGGAACTAGAGAAGAAGACGAAAATAGGTTTTTAAGGATGTGACCCCTGTGACCCCATTTGGGGCCATGGGGTCACGAAATCTACATTTTAGAATCACCAATGGCCAAGGAGTATGCGCACAACTTTTCAGCTCTCTAGACCTTTTGGAACTAGAGAAGAAGACGAAAATAGGTTTTTAAGGATGTGACCCCTGTGACCCCATTTGGGGCCATGGGGTCACGAAATCTACATTTTAGAATCACCAATGGCCAAGGAGTCTGCGCACAACTTTTCAGCTCTCTAGCATTTTTGGAACTGGAGAAGAAGATGAAAATAGGTTTTTAAAGATGTGACCCTGGTAACCCCATTTGGGGTCACAGGGTCACGAGATCTACAATTTAGAATCCCCATTGGCCAAGGAGTCTACACACAAATTTTCAGCTCTCTAGACCTTTTGGAACTGGAGAAGAAGATGAAAAAAGGTTTTTAAGGATGTGACCCAGGTGACCCCATTTGGGGTCACCGGGTAACAAGATCTACAATTTAGAATCCCCATTGGCCAAGGAGTCTGCAAACAACTTTTCAGCTCTCTAGCATTTTTGGAACTGGAGAAGAAGATGAAAATAGGTTTTTAAGGATGTGACCCCTGTGACCTCATTTGGGGTCATGGTGTCATGGGGTCACGAAATCTACAATTTAGAATCCCCATTGGCCAAGGAGTCTGCACACAACTTTTCAGCTCTCTAGACTTTTTGGAACTGGAGAAGAAGACGAAAATAGGTTTTTAAGGATGTGACCCCTGTGACCCCATTTGGGGCCATGGGGTCACGAAATCTACATTTTAGAATCACCAATGGCCAAGGAGTATGCGCACAACTTTTCAGCTCTCTAGACCTTTTGGAACTAGAGAAGAAGACGAAAATAGGTTTTTAAGGATGTGACCCCTGTGACCCCATTTGGGGCCATGGGGTCACGAAATCTACATTTTAGAATCACCAATGGCCAAGGAGTCTGCGCACAACTTTTCAGCTCTCTAGCATTTTTGGAACTGGAGAAGAAGATGAAAATAGGTTTTTAAAGATGTGACCCTGGTAACCCCATTTGGGGTCACAGGGTCACGAGATCTACAATTTAGAATCCCCATTGGCCAAGGAGTCTACACACAAATTTTCAGCTCTCTAGACCTTTTGGAACTGGAGAAGAAGATGAAAAAAGGTTTTTAAGGATGTGACCCAGGTGACCCCATTTGGGGTCACCGGGTAACAAGATCTACAATTTAGAATCCCCATTGGCCAAGGAGTCTGCAAACAACTTTTCAGCTCTCTAGCATTTTTGGAACTGGAGAAGAAGATGAAAATAGGTTTTTAAGGATGTGACCCCTGTGACCTCATTTGGGGTCATGGTGTCATGGGGTCACGAAATCTACAATTTAGAATCCCCATTGGCCAAGGAGTCTGCACACACCTTTTCAGCTCTCTAGACTTTTTGGAACTGGAGAAGAAGATGAAAATAGGTTTTTAAGAATGTGACCCCATTTGTGGTCACGGGGTCACGAAATCTACAATTAAGAATCCCCATTGGCCAAGGAGTCTGCACATAAAATTTCAGCTCTGTGGAGTTATTGGTTCTGGAGAAGAAGTAGAAAAAGCAAAAAGTTTACGGATGGACGGATGGACAGACGGACACCATGCCATGCCATAAGCCCATCGGGGCTTTCAGGCCTGATGAGCTAAAAATGTTATTTTTCCAGGAGAATTTATTATTTGAATTTATAGGTATAACAAACTTGGGAGAACTTGGGAAGAAGATGGAAATATTTTTGTTCAGGTTTTGACCCATATTTGGGCTCACAGGCTCACCAAATCTACAATTTAGAATCACCATTAGCCAAGGAGTCTGTACACAACATTTCAGCTTTCTAGACTTTTTGGTACTGGAGAAGAAGATGAAAATAGGTTTTTAGGTCATGACCCCAATGACCCTATTTGGGGTCACTGGGTCACCAATTTAGAATCCCCATTGACCAAGTTTAATCATCACTGGAGTCTTGTTCTTAAAACCTATTTCTGATTGGATCTGATCAATTGCATCTAAGGGTTAACATGGCCTTAAGCAGTATCTCATTACCTTGACCTTTGACCTTCAAGGTTACAAAATCAATGATCACTTTTCATTGTGTAAACCAATCATGGAATGATTCAAAGTGTTAATAGTTTAAATAAGGCATTTTTCGTAAAAGCATGCTTAAGTCGTGACCTTGACCTTTATTGGATTTTTATTGAAAACCATGTCAAATCTCGACCATTCTCCATACTTAATATACACCAAAAAAGAGCCTGATAGCACAAATATTTTTCGCTTTCAGAACTCGTGACCTTAACGTTTGACATTGAACATGTCAAAAAAATTTGCCAGGGGTATAAGTAGGAAGTTATGTATATCAGTTCTTGAAACCATATTATAACCCCGGACCTCTTGATCCGAAGCGGAACACGCTAACCACTGTGCTATCCCGACCCCCTGGTTCTAGAGAAGAAGATGAAAAAGCTAAAAGTTTACAGACGCTGGACGCCATGCCACAAGCCCAAAAGGTGCTAAAACATGAAATATCATGTACGCGGATATCCAAGCACCACAGAGAGTGAGGTCACCCAAACCAGTAACAATGAAAACCAAGATTTTTGGAATATGATCTTTGATAGATGGAAACTGAGATTTGTAAATACTTTCTTCCAACAAAAAGACATAGTCATCAATATCCCCCGCCAGATTCAAGAAATTGGAACAAGGGCAATAATTCGAGAAGAAATAATTGTGCATTACTCTTTTTCATTCCATCAAGGTTTCCTCAAGCAACACACCAAATTTGGTTATCCTATCTTGAATAGTTTCTGAGAAAAGCTGTCCCCTTTGGAGTTACAATGAACTAAGTCCAAAAATAGGGAACAAGGGCAAAAATCTCCGTAAAAATTAATGGTACGCTTCTGATTTTCGAACTCCATCAAGGTATTCATGCCCTCAAGCAACAAACCACATTTGGTAACCTTATCTTTAACGGTTTCTGAGATAAACTGTCCCCTTTATCTCGGACGGACGCATGGAGCCCAAAACTATATCCCCTTTCCACTTCGTGGCAGGGGATAAAAATAAAGGGGGTATCAGGGGTGCTTTTAAAGTTGTGTTTTTCACCTCATAAACCAGTAATGCCAAAAAAGATCAAATTTGAGCATTTCAACTGTTTATAATGGATATCAAATGAGCCAAATGTTAAGTCACCAACATTAATACACACATAAAAGTTTGGCCCTGAGTCTCTTAGCACATTGCTTTTTTCTCTATAGGTCTTAAAGGTACATCCATTGTGTTGTTGGGGTCAAATATGACAAACGTTGTAAATGGTCTTATTTTATCGAGAAGTACCAACTGTTACCGAAAACAATCATTTTAATGATACTGGACTTAGTATATTGACGATATGAAGGTAAAAGTAGTGATTTCTGATCGAAAACCGGACAATGCACCGCGTGTGGCGCGCGCCACAGAGTCAAACGTAATTTTTGAATCTTATTTACACCAGACAAAATAACAAAATTGGGTTAATAATGTTCAATAGGTCATATAACTACTGTGCATGTAAATAGGACGTTCACTTTCGGTTTCTACACATGCATAATGATGTTACTCGATTTTAATTGGAAAATAGTAAATATGATATGTTTGGCGATTGGGGATGAATATGCAAGATAAATGAATTTAATTGTATTGTAAACATCACATATGGTGTTTTGGAACGTATTAAAGCCAAATAAAATTTTATGAAACACAATGGATGCACCTTTAATTTGATCAGTGTTTAGACTAGTGCTAGTGCTAGTGCTGAGGGCTGGGTACATAATTAGGTGTAACAGAGGGTGACAGTCTCTTCTCAGATGTTGAGGGGGAGGGGTGTGTGTGAAGGGGTTTGTATTTTTGTGGTTAGACAGACTAAGAGAGGAGGGACAGGTTGATAGTGGGTTGGATGACATTGTATCAATGAAACCAGGACAGAATCATATGTAATAAATGTCTGCACAGATTGTATTGGTTTGTATCATGTTGTATCATGATTTGGAGAATATATTTGAATTGTATAGGTAACTTCGAGTATGTGTTCTAGATCAATGCAGGAGACTCATTATTTAGACAACCATGTGATCCAGGCATGTTGGTCTCATGCACTGACACTGATCATTTTTAGAGGTTTTTGTTTTAGATTTATGGCTATGAATTGTACTTTATCTGAACTTTATTTCAGTCAACAACAATCACTATATAGCAGGATAGCTATAGAGCCTGTGGTTCTATTTTTACTAATATAAATTGAACAAAAAGCACTTGAATGTTGAAATCTTTTGTAGCAGTTATAATTACATAATAAACAAGATGTGTTTGTTAAACACGGATGCCCCCGGATATACCAAAGTTATGGAAATGGTTAAAGTTTTCTGAAGATGTCCACTGCGGCAAGGTCAAGGTCACAAGGTCAAGTATGATGATCTCAACTGAAAGGTCTCATCACAAGGTATGCACATGCCAAGTATGAAAGCCCTAGCTCTGAGCAATCGAAAGTTATGGCCAAGGTTAAAGTTTTTGTGGACAAACACACAGACGGACGGACAGGTGAAAGATTCGGGGGCAAAAAAATCTCTCATTCTGAATTAAGCAGTTGTTAAACAATGCACTCACTCACTAAGTCTTCAACCTGAGATAATAAATAGTGAAAGTCCTGATGAGCTACAGAGCCCATGGCTCTTTTTTAGGAGACACCTCAAAGGCAAAAATTTGGGAAGAAGGGACATATTAAACACTAGATATCCCTGCTTACACTTTAAGACGTCGGTATTACTACATAAAGCATTTATGCTTTGACTTACCTTGAAATAAAGTCATCTTTATGTGATCCAAAACACAAGTAGTCTGTCAATCAGTTCTGCCACTTCAGGTCAATTTGAATCAAACCGCTCCGAGATTTACTGTAACACATTTAGTAATTAAAAATAGAGCCATGGGCTCTGTAGCTCATCAGGATTTCATTGATTTACTATCTAAAGTTGAATATTTAAGTTATTTAAGTTATTGTTTACAAGCAAAAGATAGGTTCTTAGATCATGACCACTGTGACCCCATTTGGACCTGTGACCACATAATCTACAATTTCGAATCCCCATTTGCCAAGGAGTCTGCACACAACTTTTCAGCTCTCTAGACCTTTTGGAACTGGAGAAGAAGATGAAAATAGGTTTTTAAGTATGTGACCCCTGTGACCCCATTTGGGGTCATGGGGTCACGAAATCTACAATTTAGAATCCCCATTGACGAAGGAGTCTGCACACAACTTTTCAGCTCTCTTGACCTTTTTTTCGAACTGGAGAAGAAGATGAAAATAAGTTTTTAAGGATGTGACCCAGGTGACCCCATTTGGGGTCATGGGGTCACGAAATCTACAATTTAGAATCCCCATTGACGAAGGAGTCTGCACACAACTTTTCAGCTCTCTAGACCTTTCGTAACTGCCATGGAGAAGAAGATAAAAATAGGTTTTTAAGGATGTGACCCCTGTGACCCCATTTGGGGTCATGGGGTCAAGAAATCTACAATTTAGAATCCCCATTGGCCAAGGAGTCTGCACACAACTTTTCAGCTCTCTAGACCTTTTGGAACTAGAGAAGAAGATAAAATTAAGTTTTTAAGGATGTGACCCAGGTGACCCCATTTGGGGTCATGGGGTCACGAAATCTACAATTTAGAATCCCCATTGGCCAAGGAGTCTGCACACAACTTTTCAGCTCTCTAGACCTTTTGGAACTGAAGAAGAAGATGAAAATAGGTTTTTAAGGATGTGACCCCTGTGACCCCATTTGGGGTCATGGGGTCACGAAATCTACAATTTAGAATCCCCATTGACGAAGGAGTCTGCACACAACTTTTCAGCTCTCTAGACCTTTTGGAACTGAAGAAGAAGATGAAAATAGGTTTTTAAGGATGTGACCCCTGTGACCCCATTTGGGGTCATGGGGTCACGAAATCTACAATTTAGAATCCCTATTGTTGAAGGAGTCTGCACACAACTTTTCAGCTCTCAAGACCTTTTGGAACTGGAGAAGAAGATGAAAATAGGTTTTTAAGGATGTGACCCCTGTGACCCCATTTGGGGTCACGGGGTCACGAAATCTACAATAAAGAATCCCCATTGGCCAAGGAGTCTGCACACAACTTTTCAGCTCTCTAGACCTTTCGTAACTGCCATGGAGAAGAAGATAAAAATAGGTTTTTAAGGATGTGACCCCTGTGACCCCATTTGGGCCAATGGGGTCAAGAAATCTACAATTTAGAATCCCCATTGGCAAAGGAGTCTGCACACACCTTTTCAGCTCTCTAGACCTTTTGGAACTGGAGAAGAAGATAAAATTAAGTTTTTAAGGATGTGACCCCGGTGACCCCATTTGGGGTCACGGGGTCACATAATCTACAATTTAGAATCCCCATTGGCCAAGGAGTCTGCACACAACCTTTCAGCTCTCTAGACCTTTTGGAACTGGAGAAAGAGATGAAAATAAGTTTTTAAGGATGTGACCCCGGTGACCCCATTTGGGGTCATGGGGTCACGAAATCTACAATTTAGAATCCCCATTGGCCAAGGAGTCTGCACACAACTTTTCAGCTCTCTAGACCTTTTGGAACTGAAGAAGAAGATGAAAATAGGTTTTTAAGGATGTGACCCCTGTGACCCCATTTGGGGTCATGGGGTCACGAAATCTACAATTTAGAATCCCCATTGACGAAGGAGTCTGCACACAACTTTTCAGCTCTCTAGACCTTTTGGAACTGGAGAAGAAGATGAAAATAAGTTTTTAAGAATGTGACCCCGGTGACCCCATTTGGGGTCATGGGGTCACGAAATCTACAATTTAGAATCCCCATTGGCCAAGGAGTCTGCACACAACTTTTCAGCTCTCTAGACCTTTTGGAACTGAAGAAGAAGATGAAAATAGGTTTTTAAGGATGTGACCCCTGTGACCCCATTTGGGGTCATGGGGTCACGAAATCTACAATTTAGAATCCCCATTGACGAAGGAGTCTGCACACAACTTTTCAGCTCTCTAGACCTTTTGGAACTGGAGAAGAAGATGAAAATAAGTTTTTAAGAATGTGACCCCGGTGACCCCATTTGGGGTCATGGGGTCATGAAATCTACAATTTAGAATCCCCATTGGCCAAGGAGTCTGCACACAACTTTTCAGCTCTCTAGACCTTTTGGAACTGAAGAAGAAGATGAAAATAGGTTTTTAAGGATGTGACCCCTGTGACCCCATTTGGGGTCATGGGGTCACGAAATCTACAATTTAGAATCCCCATTGACGAAGGAGTCTGCACACAACTTTTCAGCTCTCTAGACCTTTTGGAACTGAAGAAGAAGATGAAAATAGGTTTTTAAGGATGTGACCCCTGTGACCCCATTTGGGGTCATGGGGTCACGAAATCTACAATTTAGAATCCCTATTGTTGAAGGAGTCTGCACACAACTTTTCAGCTCTCAAGACCTTTTGGAACTGGAGAAGAAGATGAAAATAGGTTTTTAAGGATGTGACCCCTGTGACCCCATTTGGGGTCACGGGGTCACGAAATCTATAATAAAGAATCCCCATTGGCCAAGGAGTCTGCACACAACTTTTCAGCTCTCTAGACCTTTCGTAACTGCCATGGAGAAGAAGATAAAAATAGGTTTTTAAGGATGTGACCCCTGTGACCCCATTTGGGCCAATGGGGTCAAGAAATCTACAATTTAGAATCCCCATTGGCAAAGGAGTCTGCACACACCTTTTCAGCTCTCTAGACCTTTTGGAACTGGAGAAGAAGATAAAATTAAGTTTTTAAGGATGTGACCCCGGTGACCCCATTTGGGGTCACGGGGTCACATAATCTACAATTTAGAATCCCCATTGGCCAAGGAGTCTGCACACAACCTTTCAGCTCTCTAGACCTTTTGGAACTGGAGAAAGAGATGAAAATAAGTTTTTAAGGATGTGACCCCGGTGACCCCATTTGGGGTCATGGGGTCACGAAATCTACAATTTAGAATCCCCATTGGCCAAGGAGTCTGCACACAACTTTTCAGCTCTCTAGACCTTTTGGAACTGAAGAAGAAGATGAAAATAGGTTTTTAAGGATGTGACCCCTGTGACCCCATTTGGGGTCATGGGGTCACGAAATCTACAATTTAGAATCCCCATTGACGAAGGAGTCTGCACACAACTTTTCAGCTCTCTAGACCTTTTGGAACTGGAGAAGAAGATGAAAATAAGTTTTTAAGAATGTGACCCCGGTGACCCCATTTGGGGTCATGGGGTCACGAAATCTACAATTTAGAATCCCCATTGGCCAAGGAGTCTGCACACAACTTTTCAGCTCTCTAGACCTTTTGGAACTGAAGAAGAAGATGAAAATAGGTTTTTAAGGATGTGACCCCTGTGACCCCATTTGGGGTCATGGGGTCACGAAATCTACAATTTAGAATCCCCATTGACGAAGGAGTCTGCACACAACTTTTCAGCTCTCTAGACCTTTTGGAACTGGAGAAGAAGATGAAAATAAGTTTTTAAGAATGTGACCCCGGTGACCCCATTTGGGGTCATGGGGTCATGAAATCTACAATTTAGAATCCCCATTGGCCAAGGAGTCTGCACACAACTTTTCAGCTCTCTAGACCTTTTGGAACTGAAGAAGAAGATGAAAATAGGTTTTTAAGGATGTGACCCCTGTGACCCCATTTGGGGTCATGGGGTCACGAAATCTACAATTTAGAATCCCCATTGGCCAAGGAGTCTGCACATAAAATTTCAGCTCTGTGGAATCATTGGTTCTGGAGAAGAAGTCGAAAAAGTGAAAAGTTTACGGATGGACGGATGGACGGTTTGACGGATGGACGGATGGACGGATGGACGGATGGACGGATGGACGGACGCCGGACACCATGCCATGCCATAAGCCCATCGGGCCTTTCAGGCCTGATGAGCTAATAAGAAAAGGAAAAATCAAAATAGATATCAAACAATGTTAATAAAAATAGAACCATGGGCTCTGTAGCTCATCAGGGTTTCCTTGATTTATTATCTGAGGTTGAATATCTAAGTTCTCTCCAGTTATAAATTTACCAAATCTACAATTTAGAATCTCCCCTTGACCAAGGAGTCTGTACACAACAGAGCTTTTTGTCCTGGAGAAGAAGATAAAAGAAGGTTTTCAGGTCATGACCTCTGTGACCCTTATTTGGGGTCACAGGGTCAACAAATATACAATTTAGAATCCCCATTGCCTTATGAGTCTGCACACAACATATCAGCCTTCTAAAGATTTTCATACTTGAGAAGATGAAAATAGGTTTAAGGTCATGACCTGTGACCTACATTTGGGGGCGAATATCAAGATTCAATTCATAAATTGTCCCTAATGTAACAATTATGTTAATCTGAAGTTTTCGACTGTTGGTTTGAGAAATCGTTGAAAGGTTTATGGGTTAAGCCTTCCATCTCTATGTAGAGGGAAGTGAGGTGAAGTGGTTTGGGGATTAACACTGCTTAAATGAGCTTTCGTTTAACTTTAGTTTCATTACTTTCGAGCATCGTTTAGTATTATTATTTTCGAGAATCGATTAGAATTAGTGAACCATAGATAATTTTCACCCACGTACTTATACGTGGGGCAGGTTCGTTTGAAGTGGTCACACCATGGCCCTGGCAACTTTGCCTGCAGTAGAGAACTATTCTATTTGCAGTAAGGTTTGGGTGCAATGTTACACTGAAATTCAGCATAGTATCACCCATTGTTTGCTAGTTCCAGCCGATACTCGCAGGCTTCCCTGCAATGCATAGCCACAATAATGTGGGCATTCTCCCTGCAATAATACAAACAGTTCTGATACAAGTGAAATACTTTTAAAAACGGCATAAAACTCCAAATCATCTCACCTCACTATATTTTTATAAGTACATACACAGGATAACAGTTGTCTACATTCTCTCCCCACAGAGGATACTCCCTGCAGGTTTACTATCCTAACCTCTGTTCTACATTGTTTGAAATCGAGGACTTCAGCTAAATTCCCTAGCAGGGGAAATGGGAACCTCATTCTGTATCTCTGCTTTTTAACCAATGAAAACTCATCTTTTAGCGTCCATGTCGACCAAATGACTTCAAAGACTCTTATGGCCCTTAAAGGGTCTTGTTCATTAGCATATATCCTTCGATATGTCTGATGTAAACAAAACAAATGAACTACCTTGGGTATTTGTCTCTGATTTGGTCTTTGTATTTATAAGCATGTTTATGATCAATAATGTCATGTAATGTCACTTTTACAACAGCGTCGCTGATTGCACAACTAGATTCAATTGCAACCAATCAGGACACTCCATTTTAGCACACGATTTCAGGCAATATAGAACAGAGGTTAGGATCAGAAAACTTAAGGGAGTAACCTCTTTGGGAAGAGAAGGAGTTGTCTACAGCAAGTGATACTTGAAAAGAGTTTGAAAATATGAAAAGGTTTAAGCTAATAGATAGACAGATCGATAACAATGCTCAATATGCCATCATAAGCATATTAGCTTTTCAACTAAGTCTAAAATTTTAATGAAAGTAAAACCACCAAATCACCAAATCTACAATTTAGAATCCCCAAGCACAAAATTACAGTTCTCTAGGGTCAGGGACTCGAAAAGTTCAAACGGACGGACAGATGCCATGCCATGCTAAAAGCCCATCGGGGCCCCTCAGGCCAGAATAGCTAAAAAATATGATGATGTTCAAGTTAGCTTAAAGGGGCTGTAGCACTTTTTTTTTTTGCTCAAGTAAGTCGATAAAATGTCGTTGAAAAATAATGTCACCAACAGTAAAACACCATTCTCTCTTCGGAAAATCAAGTTATAAATGAGTGTACATGGTTCCTTAAAGCCATGGCAATCGTTTTTTGTCATTCGAAATAATAAAATGTGTTCACAATAAAATGGCTGTCATGCAATTTCTGCTTTATACACAAAACGTAATACCACTACGGATAATTGGTTTGTGTACCCTCTAAAGTAAATATAAATGACATAAACTATTTTTCAAATTGGTAAATTTTACAACAAAAATTTTTTTTGCAAAAATCATGCTACTGCCCCTTTAAGATAAATAGTGCTGCCTTTACTGAAATAAGAATGTTATCTTAAACAAGGCCCTGTTGTTACCAATTCCGTTTCATTTCAGTCATTTTAGGGTTGATACATGGGTTGATTCCAGAGCTCTTCACAACTTTGTCATTCTTTTATAGTGTAGATGTTGAACAGAGATTTGGCCAAACATCTCTTTCATCTTCAATGGTGACCTGAGAAAGAAATTAAAATGAATCTTTATACTAGAATGCTTAACTGAAAAATAAACAAGCATGTAAGCTGGCTCCCTAATATCCCAAACCCTTCTTATGCAATCTCTAAGTATCATTTCATATAGCTCAATCATATTAATCCATTTTAAAAATGTATTATGTAATTATCAGTGTCCAATCTGAAACATATTTTTCTCTCCGTCATATCGAAGATTATGTAGTAGAATATTGTGTAAAAGTCTTAAAAAATTGGCTGAAATGGTTTTCTGCAATCAGTCAGACAATAATTTAGATGCGAGAATACGACGAAGTACACAATACACAGAAATTCCAAAATAATTCACAAAATCAGTTGCAGTCAAGCACTGCACCTCCCTTAGTAGTATAAAAGATTTGTGAAGTTTGAAAGGGATTGGATAAATAGATTTTCGGCTAACGGTATAAAAAAATAAATATCAGAAAATGACGGAATAAAAACTACAGAAATTCTTTAAAAATTCATAAAATTGCTTTGCACTGTAACTCTCCTGGTAGTGTTAAAGATTTGTGAAAAGTTGGGAAAAAATTTGATGAATAGCTTTTCTATAATTGGTCGGACAAATTTCAATCTCAGAAAATGACTGAATAAAAAAATAAGGAAATTAAGAAATTCTAAAAGTTCATAAAATAGCTTGTAATTTTTGTAATCCGAAGAACAAGTTTGGTGCAAAGTTTGAAAAGAATCAGATGAATAGTTTTCTGTACTTGGTGAGAAACAAAAAATGTCTTTGGATGTATTGATGATCAGGGGTATAATAAAATTTATGATACCTGATTTACAGAATATAAATAACTTGCATCTTTTTTTTAAAAATGATTTTTTAACAATGAATATGAATTATGTCTACTTCTTAAATTTTCTCAAACATGTTAAACATAAATACAATATGTGATGTGCCAAATTGTCTTGATTCAAGATATATATATTAATGCTATTTCTGTGTTGTCAAATTAAAATTGAAAATTCTGTGTTTCCAAATTGCTCAACATGTCAAACTTTAACTGCAAGTCCAAACTTACATTATTCAAGTTGATGTTTCTATGTTTACAACTCAGTAGCCTACATTAAAATTGTAATGACCCGTCGAAATATCTTGACTCATCTTTGAACTTTTGGTTGCATTGTCACAAGCAAGCATTTCTATTGTAAATTTCTATTATTGTAGGCTAAAGATACGCAGGCAGAGTTTGAATGTAACAAAAATTCCCAGCTTTAACTTGATTTTCAGACGTTTAACAAATATGATGACATTAACGAAATGTTTAAACTTTGCCAAGGAAATGATTTATTGTGTGACTATCCAGTTCAATCATAAACAAGGATGCGCGAATCGGTATCTTGACCCGCCGCGTAACTTTAGCCTACATCATGATTGACACAGTCAACTGCTGTATATTTTGGAGGGGATTATTGCGACTATTTTGACAGGCATATAACTCCTTGATACAATGATAGCTTAAGTAAAAAAAAAAAACAGAAGTTTATACTCACCCGTACAACAGCAGTCATTGCAACTTTTCCGACAAATCAAATATGGCAACTTTTTGAACTGTGCCAGTGTCTGTGTGTCTTGAAAACATGCGGGTCTAACCGCTTCCGGTTCGCACTAGATCTATCTATTAATACTTTTCCGTAACGTTAATTTCCTTTGATGAAAATAATGCAAGGTAGAAATATTCAAAATTCTATAATAATGAACTTAATAAACCGTGATAAATACGCAATTTCTGCGACCAATATTAGCTTTGACACGGTTCCCCCATGCTGATGCGCTGCGCTTCGACTGTAAAAATCTGCGATGGCGACAGAAACAGCCTGGGCGAGTGCGCTGGATGTATAATTTCAAATTTTTTATTTGAGTATATAATGGACTTATTTTTGAATTTATTCAATCACGTTAATGATGGTATTGTATAGTAAAAGTTTGGCTACGATTATATATATTCATTTCCGAGATATTGCTTATCAAAAGTCCGGAGCCAAAAAGGTAACTCGAAATTATATACAAATTTATTTTCTTGATTTTAACTAAAAATATCGTTCATTAGTAATTGTTTTTACTTCGACATACCTCTACTGTTACCAGAGAGGGAATTTAACAAAAGATCTGGCGTGCAGATGTGCATGAGTAATAATGACAGCCTGATGTTATTTTGGCTCCACCAACTGGAGCCAAATAGGTTAGAGGAGCCAAAACTGTAGTGTATAAAGCCCAAAATGGTAATGATTGTACTAATATATATATATATATATATATATATATATATATATATATATATATATATATATAAAATAGAGTAATGTGTTTTAAAAACATGATGGAGGTAAGTTGAATAGATTTCTCTAGTAACTGACTTACTGACATTAAAGTAGGAAACTTGGTAAGATGCAGCAATGTAGGTACACGCATGAATAGACTCAATGGACTTGCTGTAGGTATACACATGTATCTTAAAATTGAAAAATGAAACTTTATTGATTCATCAAAATCAAATGAAGACATTCGTACGTCTGTGATCTATGAATAGTCTATTCTTTAATATCTTGTTAGATGTTGTACCATGCATGACATGCAGTGTTGATTTTTGTTTACTTCATAATCAAACCTTGTCTTGAATATATCTTGTCATATGAGTCAAATTTGAGTTCTAAACAATGGCAAAACCCTAACTAAACATACCACATTACAAGTATATAAAAAGATATCACACAACACTTTTATAAATTAAAATTGGTTTTAATAAAAAGTCGGATGAGCTTATACAAGTGATAAATTAAAATATTAACAATATGTGTGAACACAAACATAATCTGACAGACTGACAAACTGTAAAAGGCTTACAAGGAGGTGGGATATTAATAAGATGGTTTTGTAACAGCGAACAGAATGAGACTGATAAAAAGGGTATAGGTTGGTGTATGGACTACATCCTTTCTAAAGGCGCTGTAGCACGTTTTTTGCATATTATGTTTTCTCAAAATTCTCAATTATTATTAAAGATTTTACAGTGTAGTGGTACGTTAAGGGTAAAACATTTGTGACTGATAAGCCATATCCATGGAAAGAGCGATAGTGGTGTGGAACTCTTCGATGTGAGAGGTAGATTTGTAGGTCTAGTGAACATTTGAGAGTTCAGACAGCATTCCATTCCACCTCTGTGTAATATCTAAAAAAATATACTCTGAAAATTGCCGCAAGATTGGAAATGGACTCGCTTGCCTTACCGAACCATGTACATTCGTTTTAGAACTCTTTTTTTACTGATCCGGGAATATTATTTAGTCACTTGTAACACTTATTTATATTTTTGCTAGAGCACTTTAAAAAGTTGGTGAGAAAATCGTGCTACAGCGCCTTTAAGTATATACAAAATCACGGTACGTGCTGTCGCAATAAACTTCAAAGTTATAGATAGAGCGTGATAGACAGGACAGAGACACTAGTTCGGGAAGGTTTTTAAACAATAAATGATAATAATCAAAGTATATAGTGCCGAGATTCAGCTACGATAGCCACAGGCGCTAGACAATCGACATGATTACACTGGTCTAACCCTAGCTGACAAACATGTCACTGCAAGGTCACCTGCAAACCAACAGTTACCAGGTACCCATTTTTACTGCTCGGTGAAGAGAGGCAAATTTTGATTAGGCTAACATACGAGCATAAGTTTCTGAACTGGTCCAAATGTTGGACAAGTCTCAATCTAAACATAAGAAGAGGTCGCCCAACCATGCCGCGAGTCACGCCCATTGTTGCTGAACTTCACTGATAATGGTCAAATGAGTTATGCACAGGAACACGTTACACCACCTTTCACATTTTAGAGGCGCCTCGTGTCATACTCGAGTATGATGCCGACAGTGTTTACTTGAAATTAGGACTCCATTTATTAAATAAATATCTACTGTATCGATAAGAGGCTAAAACTGTGACGAATTGATATTTTTTCAGCATCGTAGTTTCCTGCCTATTTTCACACTATTGTTTTTTTTACAAAATATTAAATAACGCGTGTGGCATTATGGTATTTCGATTAAACAATCTAAATTATTTAATACTGATCTACATACCGAAAATACAGGCTGTATAACGTTTAAGAAACTGTGATTTGATTTCTTACTCTTACTGACTCTTAATTTTTAAATTAGCAAGTAATACTAATTAAAATATTCTTATTCAATGCGACGATTTGTATTCAAATCTTTTAACTTTGTTTGAACGTGGGTATTTCTCATTTGCATATGAGCTACATATGTCTCTGTTATAAATTTAACAATCTACTAATAACGCTTTCTGGCTCGCATTTGGTCTTCTTTCTTAATTAGCATGTTTATGATAATACATTTTCATGGATTTAAATACTATAGGACGAGTATTGCAATGTACAAGGAGAAACGTTTACCCAACGTATGTTTCTAAAAATAAATGTTTTAGAATTATCGCTTCTGCATTACCGAATGTAAACGGTGATTTCATTGGCTGTCTGTAATCAGCTGGTAAGGGGCGTAACTCCTGTTCACAATAGATGTCGCTGCTTCGTTGCACAGTTTTCTGTGCTGTTGAGGGCAAGGGTAAAAAACGGATAGAATTTGTTTCGATACGTTTTCACATTGCCGTGGGAAGATGGGAGGCCATAGGCCCAGGCTATATTTTTGGTTTATGTATGTGTACATGTATAAGCGACAAAGTAATGTACAATAGGATAGTATACATAATAAATAATGAATAGGCAAATAATAAGTTATTATTGACATAAGAGGGAATCTCTAAGATTCATTGCACTGTGTATACATGTGTATAAAAGCCTATTAAAAGGATATGTTTTCTACAACATCTTAGTTGTCAATTGCCATTAGCATATTGAATTTAGGAATGGTTAGGATTGAATAAAATTTATATGGCAAATACAAGCATCTTAAACAAATTTAACAGTTACATACAAGCATAAAATGAAATAACATTATCATTGCATAACATGTTAATGTATTTGCCTCATCTACAAACCAGTGAAGTATTTTCACTACTGGCGTATTGTGTGAGGACTTGAGATACTCGAAAATGTAAATTAGATAATCAAGGAAGAGAAACGAACTTCCAATCTCCATCATCAAGCAGCGTGTCTCCACCTGACCTAGCTAGGATCAACTCACAGGTGTCTGTCAGGCTGTTGTAGTTGATGTCGTAGCAGTCCACGTTGTAGTGACACATGCTGACACAGTTGGCCAAGGAGTCACTGGTCACCACATTCTTGTGGGAACTCTGAAGCAGTTTCCCATCATGAACAGGAAGAGAGTTGGTTTCACACTCTGAAAAGTACCAGGAAAGTTAAATTTTACTATGAAACGTAAAATTTATCTTGGAATTCAAAATCAACAATCGATTCTCTTTTAAATACAGTGGTAGTGGAAATTTGTTGTAAATTCGTATTTACAATATTTTCTTTATATTAATAGAACACTATGTTGTTCTAAATGAGGATGTGTTAAAAAGTATTGCTTTAACATTTTCACATCTGCTGAAATCATGATACACAGAAATAAAATTATTTTGGTTTACAAAGCTTTGATTGCAAAAAGCACCATGTCTGCTTCGAAATATACCATGTGTTAACATATTGGGAGTACTGTACTATTGAAGGTAGTGTTATCCGAAATATAACCATGTCATATTGTCTAATCATGTCATTGAAATATAGATAAACACAATCAAATTATGGCATTTATTTCTATCGTTGAAATGTAAATTTGTTTAAAAGCAGAAAAGAAATATTTAGAAACATTTTACTCAATGAACAATTTTTAGTAAATCAGTAATAATCAGCACAAATTAGAAGCAGGCAAATCGACATTTTGCTGGATATACTACACATCTCACACTTTTATAATATGACACATTGGGTAGTCCTTAACATAAGATGCATAATGTTGGAATATAATTCTTAGTTAGCATTAACTCAAGTTGCTTATTTCTTTTTTACCCATTTTAGCCCCTGTGGCGGAATATTCTTACCACCTAGCTCGCAACCATATTTTGGCACCTGTGGCGGAATATTCCTACCACCTAGCTCGCAGCCATATTTTGGCACCTGTGGCGGAATATTCCTACCACCTAGCTCGCAGCCATATTTTGGCACCTGGGGCGGAATATTCCTACCACCTAGCTCGCAGCCATATTTTGGCACCTGTGGCGGAATATTCCTACCACCTAGCTTGCAGCCATATTTTGGCACCTGTGGCGGAATATTCTTACCACCTAGCTCGCAGCCATATTTTGGCACCTGTGGCGGAATATTCTTACCACCTAGCTCGCAGCCATATTTTGGCACCTGTGGCGAAATATTCCTACCACCTAGCTCGCAACCATATTTTGGCACCTGTGGCGGAATATTCCTACCACCTAGCTCGCAGCCATATTTTGACACCTGTGGCAGAATATTCCTACCACCTAGCTCGCAGCCATATTTTGGCACCTGTGGCGGAATATTCTTACCACCTAGCTCGCAACCATATTTTGGCACCTGTGGCGGAATATTCCTACCACCTAGCTCGCAGCCATATTTTGGCACCTGTGGCGGAATATTCCTACCACCTAGCTCGCAGCCATATTTTGGCACCTGTGGCGGAATATTCTTACCACCTAGATCGCAGCCATATTTTGGCACCTGTGGCGGAATATTCTTACCACCTAGCTCGCAGCCATATTTTGGCACCTGTGTCGGAATATTCTTACCACCTAGCTCGCAGCCATATTTTGGCACCTGTGGCGGAATATTCCAGGCGGCGAAAACCGGTACCATTTAAACGAAATATATCATGTCTACATCGTAAAAGCGGACTATATACGGGCGTTATATACAATTCTAGGTCGCGGCACCTACACAAATGGTTGATTCATATGCGCAACTTGATGAATTTTCTAAGAATTTTCGTTTTTTTCTATTGCTTTCGAAAGATTGTCTTTAATTCGGGTCACATAATATCGTAAATTCGAAACAAGAAGTTTGATGTTTATATGGAATTGAAGACATGATGTTTGGCTTCACAATGAATGTAAAACATATAGAATGCGACCTTTGGTAATAATTCTATAGCCATGTAAAGTTTTTCCATCTATAAAATCGTAAATACTGAGAACATTTATGATGCGACATTGCAAACGGGTACTTAAGTCGTTTATCACACTTTCGAAGAAATCATAATCTCGAACCAATTGACAAATAAGCACACGTTGACCCAGATATGGTCATGTTATTTGATCTTTCCAATAAACGCTAAGCGAATTTTATATGGGACTGTAGGCAATTCTGTCCCCTTTATTTTGATGTAAAAATATTTGAAAATAATCAATTGGTTCAGAAGATATGAAGTGCACAGGTAAGGTGGGGTACTGTTATAAATTCCTGGCACGTGTAATTTCTCCGAGTCAGCTGCGAGACACGAGTAGAAGCAGGTAGGCCGGGGGCAGTGCAAATACGTGGGTGATAATTAGCCTCAAATGGTGATTAGGTTACGAAGCCCAACAAAATTGACCTTTTGTAAAGCTAATTATCGATGTGTTACCGGTCAACAATGCACATGCAATGTGGTGTGATTTTTTATGGACATCGACCGGACATTGATAAAAGACTCTTTTTCGTAGCGAACTATGAGGCATTAATACAGAGCTTCTCATTGAGCGACCCATGAAGACATCGGCCACCACCTCAGAATTGTTTATGGCCATCCCGGACACACTTCCGGTGACGTCACCATGACAAGACGTGGTCTCACGAGCTCCGCTGAAGCTGAGTGATATTTTATGACTATGGTGGAAACTACCTTATGTTGACACAATATTCTTCATCAAAAGTAAGCTTCATCCTGTTACAATTACAAATGAAAGCTATTTATCAATCGATGGACGAGTTTTTCTTTGATAAATGAAGATATAAATGTTAGTCATTTTCACTGGCCAAGTTACACAGGGCGGTCATTGAAATTTATACCCAGGGTTCAGTGTCCTGCCACGCTCAAGTGGATCTATTACTCTCAAAATATAAACATTCTAGTTTTCAACATTCTTTTTTCTATGGATAATACTCAGACAGCAAAACGTAATCGTCAAGTCTCTTCCCCTGAAACAGACTTAGAAACTGACTCAAAACGGCATTGCAATATGTCTACTGACTCTGAACACGTTCTAAATGAAACGATGTCGGAACAAGAAGATACAATTCTGGATATAGAACAAGCATCCGGAGAGGACAGTTTTCTCAATAAATTACTGCTGATGTTTCAAAATAAGCAAGTCATGACCACTTTTTGTGCTGCAGTCAGCGAACAGATAAGGCCTATGTTTAGAGAGGAAATGGAGAAGCTGACCCAACAAAACAAAGAACTGGAACATACGGTGTCTACTCTGGTAGAAAGGGTTCGTGAAAAGGATGAAGAAATAAAAGAAATGGTTCGTGAAAAGGATGAAGAAATAAAAGAACTCAGTTACAGACTCGACAGAAGCGAGCAGTATTCCAGAAGGAATAACATTCGCATATCGGGAGTTGTTGAGGAGGAAGCAGAAGACACTGACAACAGAGTGGTTCAACTGGCCACGTCCATGGGGCTGAACATCACTAGAGCCGACATTGACGTCAGTCATCGTATACCTAAACGTCCGACGACCCCCCAGACTCCCCCTCGCACGATCATCGTTCGATTCGTGAGCAACGCCTCGAAACGTCTTTTCCTGAAGTCTCGCTCCAAACTGAAAGAAATCAGGAAACCAGATGAACCAAGGATCTACGTAAATGAAGATCTCACCAGGACACGGGCATTACTTGCTCGTAACGCTCGGGAACTGGTGTCTAAAGGAAAAGTTGAGTCCAGCTGGGTTACACAAGGAGTGATCCTGATCAAGTTGAAAGATGGATCCGTTACTAAGGTAGCAAATCCTGATCACTTCGAGGATGTGCTGGAGAAAACCAGTCTCCGTGTGCTTATCAATGTGGGTAAGGGTTCTCAGACCCCTGTGAAGTAGTAAATGTGATCATTCTTTGGATGTAGTGGACAATACTCGAGTAAGTAACTATACCACTACACATCTATAACATAAATCCAAGCAACTCTTCAAATCGAAATTTCTCCAAAAAGTTGATACATACAGAACAACATTCGATAACCCATTATAAAAAGTATAACCTGATCATACAGTACAGTGACTATTACACATTGATTAATATTTCATTATTCACTTATGGCTGATCATCAGGGACTATCTCAGTACATATTGATGAATATTTCAGTATACTTTACTATGACTGTTCATCCGTGACTATTCTACATACTGATGTACATTTCAGTATGACTGAACCTGTTGTGATTGTGATCACCAGTGAATATACGCATGACATATCAATGAACTTTCTCGGTATGATTACATCTATTAGGATCGAGATCACCACTGTGACTAGAGCCATTAGTGATTATATCATATTGATGAACAGTTCAGTATGACTAAATTTCTATGAGTGATTATCGGTGACAAAACTGTACTTACCTGGCAGTGAATATACGCATGACACACCAATGAACTTTCTCGGTATGATTACATCTATTAGGATTGAGATCACCAGTGACTATTTTGCAGAGTAGCACTTCAGAAATTCTGAACTCTTTTGTTTGGTTACTCTTTCAAGTTCAAGTGACTACACTAGCTGTGACTAGGAGCATTAGTGTTTATATCATATTGATGAACAGTTCAGTATGACTAAATTTTTGACAAAATGTACTTACCTAGCCATCTGCCACAGCAACCGCGGTTTAATTTCAATTTTTGTTAATCCCATTGTTATTGAATGCATTTCAACATTTCATATCAGCGTATCCACATCACCACGTATCCACAAGTCACGCGGTAACCTCAATCACGTGACATCACTAAAGCGTGATGCACGCACGGATTATATAACACTTCTACAGCTCCCGCAATGATAATGATAAATCATTTGACCACACCCTTTTGTGCTGTGTTTTGTTTCTGCTCTGTTTCTGTTCTGCCCCTAGTTACTGAAACTTAGTGGCTTTATTAATTCGATACACAAGTAGGTATTCCTAAACTGTTTTCTTTTCTTTCTTTCTTTCTTTCTCGGCCGTTTATAATTCAATTGAACTTTTTGTAAATGTCTGTTCGTAATGATCAAATTTGTTTCCACCATAGGTTTTCCAAAACCAACTCATCGGAATGATGTCTTGGACTATTTTATCTTGTATTGTTATAACTTTTGTTTCTTTTGTTTATCTTTGTAAGAACTATTCTTCACGATCAAATGAATTATTCGTTGATGTATCCGAAGTTTCGGAGATATTTGTTTTCAAGATACACACAGTTTTCTTCTTTTGTTCTTCAACATATAGTACATATTGTGCTTTTGTACAATCTTGTTATTATGGTTATGATGGTTGTTTACATATAACCACTGCGAATTCCGTAGTATATGAATGTATAGATGCCGGTTGACATAGGCCAGTATAGACTTGCAGTGGGGATATACACAGTCAATTTTCATAATTTTGCCTTTTGTGAACTTAATATTTATATTTTCCTCTCGCGCCATCTTTGTATTTTTAATTCATCAGTAAGTATTTTTGTATCATTTCTATTACTTTGTTGCGGAGACGTACATCCTAACCCAGGCCCTGTTTTTAGTACTTTAAGGATAGTACACTTAAATGTTTGCAGCTTAAGAGGGAAACTAGACGCTCTCGAAGCTGAATTAGGCTATTTTGATGTAATCTGTATTACAGAAACGTGGTTACATAAAAACATTTCTAATCACGAAATTCTTATACCAGGATTTCAACCCCCATTCCGTAAAGATCGAGGAAGTCGAGGAGGCGGTGTAGCTATCTACGTTAAAAACAATATATATGCCGAACATATGTATGATTTGGACATAGTAGAACTGGAAGCTATCTGGGTACGCATTAAATGTAAATATCGGACATATCTCATAAGCACCTTCTACAGAGCTGACCGTAGCGCAGCCTATTGGGATCTTATTGATCAGTCGATTGGTAATGCCATTGATCTAAATCTATTAACTGTCATTACAGGAGATTTTAATGAAGATATTTCAAACGAAAACTCGCATAAAATTGATATGTTGCAATCACTTTATGGAATAACGCAAATTATAGACACACCAACCCGAATCACACAGCAATCTAGTACTTTAATTGATTTAATATTTGTCTCATCTTCGCAAAGTATACATGATAGCGGTGTGCTAGATCCTATTTGCAGTGACCACTGTCCGACTTATGTTGATTTAAAATCTATACGACCCAAGTGTGATACATTTAAACGTAAAATATACGACTATCAAAGAATGGATCTAAATGGTTTGACTTCAGACATTGACAATCTCAGTACACATGTCTCATTATCGGGAAAGAATGTGAACGATATTGCAAATTTAATAACATCTACTATAAGAAAAGCGTGCGATGACAACATTCCAAATAAAATCGTTACTATCCGACCCTCCGAACCACTCTGGATGAATAACCGTATTCGTTCTCTTATACGCATGCGCAATAGGCACCACAAGCGCGCCAAAAAGAGCAATTCTGTAACTGATTGGGATCGTTTCCGACATAGTAGAAATAATGCTGTAGCTGCAGTCAGAGACGCTAAAAGAGCATATGCTGATAAACTTGATGAAATGATAAATCAAACATCGCCTGACAAAAACTGGTGGAAACTTATCAATAATTATATGAAGAGAAATGCAAGTTCTTCTACTTTCCCTCCGTTAATTTCGAATGACGTAATTAGTGAAGATCTGCAAGATATAACTGAAACTTTAAATAATTACTTTACTCACCAAACAAGAGTAGAAAACCCTGAATCAGAACTGCCTAACATAAATCCGAAAACATCCAATAACTTATCTGAAATCAACATTGTAAACAGTGAAGTATACGATATTCTAATGAGTGTTAATATCGCGAAAGCAACAGGCCCTGACGGAATCGGTAATAGAATACTTAAAATAATAGCACGAAATATTGCCCCCTGCTTAACGGATCTTTTTAACTTATCGCTAAAACAAAAAATATTCCCGGCGGCGTGGAAAGAAGCCAATGTCATTCCAATTCACAAAAAGGGAAGCGTAAACGAATGCACAAACTATAGACCCGTTGCACTTACAAGTTGTATATCCAAGATATTTGAACGCTGTATATTCAAACATGTTTTTAATTTTTTGCGGGATAACAACATTCTATCAAATTTACAATCGGGATTTATTCCGGGGGATTCATGTGCTAACCAACTAACATATCTCTATAATTTTATATCGAAGGCAATGGATGAAGGTAAAGAGATAAGGGCAGTTTTTTTGTGATATTAGTAAAGCCTTTGATCGTGTGTGGCATAGAGGACTCGTGCATAAGTTGGCTTCCTGTGGCATAAAAGGTCCATTATTACAATGGTTCAAAAGTTACTTAGAACACAGATCCCAGCGGGTAGTTATAAATGGTTACAGTTCTGATATTAAGCCGGTATTTGCAGGAGTCCCGCAGGGTTCTGTATTAGGACCACTTTTGTTCCTTGTATATATAAATGATATTATCGAAGGCATTGACAGTAACATTAGATTATTTGCCGATGATACATCGATCTATGTGATTATTGATGATCCCTACTCAGCAGCGATATGCCTCAATAACGATTTATTAAAAATATCGAATTGGGCAAAAACCTGGAAAGTTGACTTCAATCCATCAAAAACTAAGACAGTCTTATTTAGTAGAAAAAATAATCCAAATCCTCACCCGAGTCTGTTTTTTAATAATGTTAGAATTGAAGAAACGACAAGTCATAAACATTTAGGTATAACCCTTCAAAGTGATTGCCTATGGGATGTTCATATAAACGATCTCGTCAAAAAGATTAGCCCCATGATCAACTGTTTAAAAAGTTTTAAATATAGACTCACTAGGAATACCCTAAATCACATGTACATTTCCTTTATTCTTCCAATATTTGACTACTGTAGCCATATATATGACAACTGTACTAAATCTCAAGCAACATTATTGGAAAAATTGCATCTAGACGCACTTCGTACAATATGCGGTGCCGTCCGCGGTACCAGCCATGAAAAAATTTACGATGAAACATCTTTTGTTTCTCTTTATGAAAGACGAAGGATAGCTAAGCTCGTTATGTTTTTCAAAATGTATCATAACATATTACCAGACTACTTACTCGAACTTGTCCCTCCTCTTGTCTCTCATGTAAGCAATTATTCATTAAGAAATGCATCAAGTTTAGAAACTGTAGCCTGCCGTACGGCTCTTTATGGCAATTCATTCTTACCCGATACAGTTAAACTATGGAATGCTTTACCACAAAATATCAAATTACTTACTGACTTAAAGGATTTCAAAAATGCCTTGATTCGTAGAACAAGAAAAATATACTTTGACCCAAATATAGGCACAAGACAATGTCAAATCCTACATTGTAGACTGCGGTTGGGATGTAGCGATCTTAACGCTGACAAATTTAACAGACATATATCCGATAAAGCAGAATGTAATTGTGGCCAAGCCATAGAAGACGCACGTCACTACTTCTTTGTATGTTCTCTTTTTGAGTCCGTAAGATCAAGTAAGCAGTTTTATACAAGTGGCTATTCACTTGACACAATCTTATATGGCAATTCTACCTTGGACCAGTCAACTCAATCTGAAATTATTAAGTCAGTACATCAATTTATCATCGAAACTAAACGATTCTCATAATTAAAACCATGCTGTTTTCTTCTGATATTGACTGTGTGTATCATAAATGTACTTAACCATCATACTTGATTACTTGATAACATCTCCAAGATTTGATTATCCACCAAATGTCATATTAGGTTACTTAGTTTATTCATGAACTTCTTGTCATGATGATGTATTTATTTATGTATGTTCAATGGAGCGGTCTTAAAATAAGCTTTCTTAGCTTGTTGACCAATCCAATTTCATGTAAAATTCATGAAAATAAATACGTTTAAACCATCCCGGACCATACCGGGGCTAGCAAGTTGAGGGTTAAAACGATCCTGAAACTATCTGATTGTCTCATATCAGCCTGTCTTCCTCTTATGGATGCGTTGTATCGAATTTCTTGGGAAACTGCACTGAGGATGACTTATCATTAAGTTTGAAATTCAATGCTCGGAAAAGCATCAATTATTCGTATTATCCGTGGCTATAACGTTAAACCCTTAGACCTCTTCTCAAGTCAGGATACAAATTCCGCTTCAGTGACTTAAACACGTCATGATGTACCAATCAATACATGTGACAGTTGTTATTAATTCTGACAAACATTTCCTTTTCAAACAACACATTGATTTTTACTTGATCTTTCTTTTTCACATCTAAGTATTTAAGTGCCTTTGGAAAGTGAGTACGATTATTGAAGTTTTCCTTTGTTTCCTGTTGTTCAATAGCATTAGCATTCCTCAATTCTAGTCCACCGAGTAGTACCAGTTGTAAAATAGTTCAGGTGATTTCTGTCATGTAAATGTACGATTTTTGTTATACCGATGCAAGGACGAAATAGAGAAGTACGGAATTACGAAGAAGAAAAAGTGTCAAATACGCCACTTTGCATTTTCTAGCTCGCACCTCATCTTTGTTTTTTCGATGAATAATTTGAATAATCAAGATTTTGTGTCAAATGTCTGTGCAAATTGACATGACTCTATGCATACTATAACATTCTAGGTTTCATAGTGACTCAGTTGTGAGTAAGTGCTGCTGTCCCACTAGTTGTTATATTGTTAGTAAGTATAGATGTTGACTATACAGGATTCCTTCAATGTTTAAAGATAGAATTTGTAAGTATTGAACTACACAATGTAAAATAAGTATCATAATATATTTTCCCTCAGATCAGAACACATACCAGATGTAGCCGCTGTTCCTGTTATGTCCACCTCGCAGAGCATCAGTTTGGGTTGATTTGGTCTGGGTATCTTCCTGATTCTGACGTAGCGTCCAGTCACCGGTGAGTCACACTGTAGTTTCTCCACGTCATAGAGTATTCCGTCATAGTACAGACAAGGCAGAGGCGAGTTAAGGTTCCACGTCAATGGATGAACTCTGAACATCTCAATGAAAAAGTCATGTAGGTATTCCTCTGAAAATAAAATTTCCTGAATGTAGCGTACACTTCACAACAAGCTGAAACAAATGTTCTGTCAACCCCTAATGATCTATAGTTAACTTTAATATATATAAAATATGTATATTTAAATATAAGTATGCAATTAATTAATTATTAATATCAATATGATATACGAGGGTTCGTTAAAGGGTATTTGGTCAAGCATGTAGACGACGAACTATGTGGTCATATTGCTTTCAGCTTCAGCACACAGCGCCACGAACAACCACTTGGTGATTTGATTTAGAGCGCTTTACAAATGGACTTATTATTATTCTTTTTAGTACAATGTTGTAATCATTTGAGACTAGAACAGCTTGGTATCAAGCATGAGATGACTCTTCGAACCAATACTGATGTAGAGAAGCCCATACCAAATTGAGACTTGAAACAACACAACATCAAACCAATACTGATGTAGAGAAGCCCATACCAAATTGAGACTTGAAACAACACAACATCAAACCAATACTGATGTAGAGAAGCCCATACCAAATTGAGACTTGAAACAACACAACATCAAACCAATACTGATGTAGAGAAGCCCATACCAAATTGAGACTTGAAACAACACAACATCAAACCAATACTGATGTAGAGAAGCCCATACCAAATTGAGACTTGAAACAACACACCATCAAACCAATACTGATGTAGAGAAGCCCATACCAAATTGAGACTTGAAACAACACAACATCAAACCAATACTGATGTAGAGAAGCCCATACCAAATTGAGACTTGAAACAACACAACATCAAACCAATACTGATGTAGAGAAGCCCATACCAAATTGAGACTTGAAACAACACAACATCAAACCAATACTGATGTAGAGAAGCCCATACCAAATTGAGACTTGAAACAACACAACATCAAACCAATACTGATGTAGAGAAGCCCATACCAAATTGAGACTTGAAACAACACAACATCAAACCAATACTGATGTAGAGAAGCCCATACCAAATTGAGACTTGAAACAACACAACATCAAACCAATACTGATGTACAGAAGCCCATACCAAATTGAGACTTGAAACAACACAACATCAAACCAATACTGATGAACAGAAGCCCATACCAAATTGAGACTTGAAACAACACAACATCAAACCAATACTGATGTAGAGAAGCCCATACCAAATTGAGACTTGAAACAACACAACATCAAACCAAAAGTGTTAAGTCAAATCCTAAACATATAACGACAATTTGACCAATGTGCTTACTCTCAAAGTCCCAATAGTTATGTTATGTATGTGATATGGCTGTCCAAGATCAACCATCCACCAAGGGAAATAATCATCATCTTTCGTTACGCAGCAGTGACCGTTTTGGGCAGCTCGGTCTCGGTTACCATCAACAACGTTACCAGGGCCCGTAGCATAACTGTTCAGCTTTACACTGGATTGGTAGGCTGGTTTGTGTAGTGCAATGTTGTCAGTCGCTGATACTGGAATACAAGCAATCTCAACATTAATGGTGAAATGTTATTCCCTTGACACATACATTCCTTTAAGGCAAACATTAGTCGCATAAATGTAATGCAACTAATGGTCACCATATCTAACTTCTATTTAACTAACTTTGGAATGCACATGATTCTTACTTTAAGTTTATTCCTTATATAATATAAAACACCTTATTATATAATATAACGTGTGTTAATGCATAATCATTATAGATAATATGTTTTACATAATGTCAAATTCTAGAGTTTATTAAGTCTTTTATCGGCCTAGTTGATCAGTCTTAATGAGCGGTATCTAAAATGATGTTTATATGTAACTAATCATTAGAAACTGGTTAGTGAAAGTCTTTCATTTATGGCATATCCAAATTTGGTTACAGAATACAATTATATATGAGTCGTATTTGCTTGTTTGTTTGATATCCATGATAGGGATCTACAATCAAATTCATTTATATTAATTTTTATTTATTTTGTTTCGTTTTATCTATTTTGCCTTGACTGATAACAATTCGGTTGCAGAGAATAAAATAGTACTTTGATCAACAAATAAGACCACTTTTGTATCCTAGATGTTTTTGTTGTATGCTGTTTTGAACTGAACAATGATAGACTGTAAAAATACCGTTGACAATGAACTGTTTAAGTTACTGATAAACATTTGTATTTGTTACCAACTCGCTATTGCTACTCAGCTGACGAATACTATTTAGATATCCAATTCATTAAAAAAAAAGTATATTTCATAGAGACTTAATATTGCATGATTATATCCACAATTGACATATGTATGGCTGCCTGTGAAGTTTGATGATGTGTTCAGGGTCGCAGTTGGTGTAGTCCCTTTCAAATGTGTATTGCCTGCAAGTATTTAGATTCTTTACACGTATGTACTAACTGTCATCTAAAATGTCATAACCGTTACCACTCATTATTATAGCCCAATTTCACTTTTCCATCCATACTATGTAACATTTTCATCAAGACAGTTTGTTTTCTATGAAGCTAAAAAAATTACTTAAAAAGCTCAATTAATATTACCAAAAATTTCACAAACGTTACAACTTTTAAGGCGTTTTAGCACATTTTTTGCATATTTTGTTTTCTCAAATTTGCTATTGATCATTAAAGTTAATACAATATACTGTAATGTTAGAGGATAGAACATCTCATTAAACGACCCGATAAGCCACATCCATAGAAAATGGTTATCTGTATTGAAAGAAACTGGTGCGACGTACAGTATAAAGCGACAGTGGTGTGTTACGTGTGTGTAATTCTTCAGTGTGAGAGGTATATTTGTACATGTATGTCTAATGCGAATTTGTAAGTTTAGACAGCAAGATAATTGACCATTCTATCATGGTACCATATTCAAAACTCTACTTTGAGTGTTAAGGTATCGCTACAGCGATCAGATCACTTGAACTACCTTGGATGTGAACACCTCGCATGGTTTAACTGAACAATATACATTCGTTTTAGAACTCTCTTTATTGATTCAGGAGTGTTATTTAGCCATTGGTAACACTTATTTACCTTTTCGTAAGGTCACTTTATTCCAGTTAGAAAAACGTGCCTTTAAATTCAGATGCCATAATTGCACTATTCTTTCAATAATAAGTACGTTTTAAATACAAACACTTTGTTTGTTTGTTTTGATTATATTGAAATGTTGTATTCAAAAGCATAATTTTATTCATAATGCTTATATTGATAATATAACAAAGTTCCAAACAGGTACCACAAATTTGATGCCAAAAAAATTCATATTACCAATTTACCAATTCTAATTTCCATCCACTGTCGATCTCAATTGAAGTACACAGTTTAGCTAAACACTGTCGATCTCAATTGAAGTACACTGTTTAGCTAAACACTGTCGATCTCAATTGAAGTACACAGTTTAGCTAAACACTGTCGATCTCAATCGAAGTACACCGTTTAGCTAAACACTGTCGATCTCAATTGAAGAACACAGTTTAGCTAAACACTGTCGATCTCAATCGAAGTACACACTTTAGCTAAACACTGTCGAGCTCAATTGAAGTACACAGTTTAGCTAAACCCTGTCGATCGCAATTGAAGTATACAGTTTAGTTAAACACTGTCGATCTCAATTGAAGTACACAGTTTAGCTAAACACTGTCGATCTCAATTGAAGTACACAGTTTAGCTAAACATTGTCGATCTCAATTGAAGTACACAGTTTAGCTAAACACCGTCGATCTCAATTGAAGTACACAGTTTAGCTAAACACTGTCGATCTCAATTGAAGTACACAGTTTAGCTAAACACTGTCGATCTCAATTGAAGAACACAGTTTAGCTAAACACTGTTGATCTCCATTGAAGGACACAGTTTAGCTAAACACTGTTGATCTCAATTGAAGGACACAGTTTAGCTAAACACTGTTGATCTCAATTGAAGGACACAGTTTAGCTAAACACTGTTGATCTCAATCGAAGTACACAGTTTAGCTAAACACTGTTGATCTCAATTGAAGGACACAGTTTAGCTAAACACTGTCGATCTCAATTAAAGTACACAGTTTAGCTAAACACTGTCGATCTCAATTGAGGTACACAGTTTAGCTAAACACTGTCGATCTTAATTGAAGTACACAGATTGAAGGATAAAAAATGACACTTTAGAGAAGCATGATAAACTATTATAGTCCAACGATTAATTCAGTGCAAAATGTTAATAACACCTTTAAAAGATAATCTGAATTATATATATTTTCCAATTATATTATTTTAGAAGTGATAACGGTTTGGAAGTTTGTTTGCAGAAAACAGTAAATAATTTTTGAGGAAGAGTCTAAAACCCTTCCAATTGTGATAATGACCCCCTCCCCTAGGTAGCTCAGACACTTTAAACCAACAACATTTCTGGTTGAGTGCACAGCTTATATTATCCTCAAGCTGGTGCCTATATATGATACTGGAACAGGCCAGGGGAATCATGAAATATTCCCATAACTTAGACAGATAAAACAAAATAAGAAAGTAGAGAAGAGTGTTGACGTTTATAGCACAGTTATCAACACATATGTAAATATATCATTGGTCAACTTTCCCATAACTTAGACAGTCATTACAAAATAATAAATACGAGAATGTTTTTGTTTGATTCAGCACATTTATTGGCATATTTTAATAAATAATTTTTTAATTTTGTTTACATCATTGGTCATCAAATAGCACATGTAACACATTTCATCTCATGTGCATACATGTATTTTATGCATAAAGCAGCTCATGTGACAGTGTCAATCTAAGATGTAGAAGGTGTCCGTCCCACTGCATCCAGGAACTCCATGTTGGTCTCTGCTCCTTGATGCAGTTGCTGCTTCAGTCTTTCCAGCGGGTTGTCAATCTCATGGTACACTCTCTTTCTTGGTAGTGGAGATGTTGGGATGTCGGTGGGGAAGCAAACGGTTCATCCCGTTCTGAAAGCCCTCAATGTTGTTGTTGGTCCATGGACCCTGTGTCTCGTTGTGGTTCCAGAGTGCAAGGGCGAATCGCGCATCGTAGTCAACCCAATCTTCGATTCCCTGGGTGTTGTGAGACAAGTTCATCACATCCAGCCTGATCCGCATGACTTTGGACATCACGCTGAGGAATGAGTGCCTGACCAGCTGCTCTTCTTACAAACGTCTTCACCTCTGGATCCTCCTTGTAGGCCACTGCCAGTCCTAGGTCTTGGGTCTTCCTCCAAATGGCCTGACAGTAATGAACATAGCACCCCTTGATCTCTTCTTGAGGAAACTCTGTCTCGATTGCACGTATAGCCGCCATCTCAAAGTCAGTCTGAACACAATGTGTTGCTAGATGTTGGTTGACGTGCTGCTGGACACTGGTTTTCAGGAGCTGGAACAGTCTGGTGTATGTAGTGGTTTGTCGGTATGGCAGGAGGGCGTTGATGAGAGGGTAGGTAGTGGTGCCTGTTCTTGCATGGACTACATGTATGTAGACTTGGTCCCAAAGGTCGGGGCAGGCAGTGAAGGTGCCATCCATGTAGATGATCTCAGCAGTCTGTAGTGCCGTCAGCTGGTCTACAGTTGAGAAGGGCACGATCTTGTCATCTTTTCCATCGGCAAAGAGCAAGGAGGGTCGGCCATCTGATGTCTCAGTCCATACTCCCTCAAGGGCGACCTAAGCGCGGGTCTTGGGCACGGAAGGAAAGGTCTTTCGGCGGTGACGGTAGAGGACGCTGGCAATGATGGGGAAGGACGGCAGTTGAGAAACCATGGCATCGTCTACGGCGGCGACCTGATCATCCTAGATGGTGTGCATCTGCGATGTTTTCTCTCTTGCTCTCTTCCGTTGACTGCTGAGGAACTTGACCTTGCCAGGATCTTCCGAAGGATGGATATGGTCACTTACATTCCGACAGTTGTCACCAACAGTGGTGCACTTGCCAAGACATGCAGTTATAACACCTCTCCATAGGGTGCAGGTCCGTCAAGAAAAAGTTGAGGTGTGCCCTTCAGTGAGGTAACAAATTCCACTTTTCTTAGTCCAGCCATTATAGTCATGGAATAAGGACCTACCCTGGCGCAGTACCTTTTATACCTTACATTTCACAAAAAAAGAAAATGCTCAATGTCATAGTAAAACAAGACCTACTGGAGATGTGTGACACCAGCTTGCCTTGCAAACCTAATCACAGTTGACGGCCGTCTAAAACAGTTAATTTGGGGTACTTCTACAAGTAAATAAATAATTTACACATAATTAACTGTTTTCATAATCATTGTTCCTTCAAATGTACAATTATTTTCAAATAAAAACACTACACGTTTCTTCAAAGGTGAATACATTTTCAAATGAAAACAAATAATTACTTCACAATGAATCCCCCTTTTCATTACTGAAAGTTTGCCCTACTCATGGGCGATTGACTGTTCCATTCTAGCCACGGGAGTTGTGCTAATTAACCCCCTTCTTTATTGTCTGAAATATGGGAATCTCAAAGTGTCTGCTATTCACCTGCCTAAGTTATGGCACATAACCCCTCCCCTATATTCCGCGTGTATCCCGGTATGCCAGTTCCTTTGTTAGGGGGCCGGGGGGGGGGGGGGGGGGGGGGGGGGGGGGGGGGAGGTGGTTGGGTGATAATTAGAATTATATAAGGGTCTGTCAGGGGATTAAAATCATTTAAGACAGTTTTATTCAATATTCAATACGTTTCACATCCAGACATATTATTGCACAAAAATAATTGTTTTCATAATGTACAGGCGGAATCAGTAATTAGTCCATATTGTGAGCACTACTAAACATTTTCCTATAAATATATATGCAACCTTTTCAATCATTTTATCATAAATTCATTATTTTAAAACATTTACATTATCTATCCATTTATAAACATATTACAACATTAACATTTACATTTACATACAATACTAGTTTCGTATAATTGAATAGGTTGCACGAAGTCCTCTTGACTAATCCCTGAAAACAATAGACCCAAAAATAAGTTCTATGCATTTTCACATTTAATCAATGGCAGTTATTTTGAAGTTTGATACTTTGATATAAACTTGAATTGTAGAATTTTAGAATTTTACAATATCAATCTAGGATAAACATGTTTGATGTAGATTGTAGGTACTGGTCTATGATCAGTTGTCACACGAACTTGTTCAGTGTTGTCCTGATTCTATCCTTATTCTGGCCACCAGGTGTATTTGGTATGAAGCTAACGTCTATGCCTGAACGTTTCCCATCTTGTGATGGAAACTGAAACTGGCCCACTTGATTAAGCCAATACGGGTCGTTAATTATAATCCGATATTCGTTTACTGTCCAGAGATTAGAAACTGCCATATCGGGACGACTCCATTCCGTGGTGTGCGCTAATCATGAAGTATGTGTCTTTGAAACAAAATTACCTCGAAAGAGAGAAGCTTTCTGTGACGATTTATATAAACTACCGGGCAAAAGAAAGTATATCACTCAGTTGTTTTTATCATATGTATAATTTGCAAAGTCAAATATCTCGAGTTTTCGACGTCGTATTCAAAAACGGACTAGTTTGTGAAATTAGTTCAAAACATTAAATCAGTCAAAGAATAACTCTACGCGGTTTGAATTTTTTTAAATTTTAATTTAAAATTTAAATTTTTAAATTCCGCAAAGTTAATTTGGATAAAACACAACTGTTCATCGACATATACCACATACTCTGTGTGAAAATCAATAAATGTGCTTCGTCCTGCACACATTTACAACATGTTGAACATGGTAGGGGTCATGTTGGTGTAAATTTCATTTCTTACCCCTGTCTACTTTAAATAATGATATTTCAGTTATAAAATAACAGTCACCAATTAAGTCATTCGAACTACTGCCGAAAGGTGTTATTGTATCGTGCCATCATCAAATGCATCTCATTTCTTTAAAATAGTGAATTAATCGAAAACAAGTGAGTGTTATACTTTCTTTTGCCCGGTAGTTTATTGATATGTGTAGAAACAATTAATGGTGTACTGGAAACATAACATACTTTTTGTCATTTGAATGTGAAGCTTATGACTAGAACAGTTGGTTTTAACACATAACATGAATCAAATAAACTTACCCAGCCCAGCCAATGTGTAAAAGATGATCAGTGATTGAAAGGTGTCCATATTGATGTGTTCAAGTCACAAATATATGGTCACGGCCGTCTTCTTCAACAGTCTTGTGAAAAAACTTCGTAGATAAGACAGAGAAATTTCCCAAATGCACATCGATGTATTATTGAATGGTGAATCGATTTGACTTAAACGTAAATCAATACATTTGCAACGTGCGGATACAGTGATGAGTTAAAAACACTTTCAAATGCCATTAGCTATATCATGTTCGCAAGGTACATGTGAACAATTCCTTTTATACCAAGTTAACTTTGTAGCTGGTGTTTTCATTTGTTTACATCTTTATAGACGGCTATTGATTACAGTTTAAATTGTGTATACTATTAGCATTAGGAGTTATATTGTTTGAATAAGGAACAAGAACAGATAGCAAATTTTCTAAAGGTATTTATTTCGTTACATTTTCAGGTAGGTAAAATATATGTTGGTAAGTACTTAAAGTGTATACATTGTTTTTACATGAAACATGATGGCAATCTAAAATATGATTTGACCATAACGTATGCGGGCGTATAACATTTTTCAAACTTCATACGGTATACGTTGAATACGTGCACTTAATGCAATACATATACGTATAGGTCAGATTATTAAACAGAAAGCTTACGACGCTTATGAAGAATGAAGACATTGTTGCCAAGTCAAGTAATGAAGTATGATGGTGTACCAAATTGAGATAAATATTTTATTTTGGGGATAATGAAAACCTATTTGGCGAAATTTGACCAAACTCAGAGATCTGTCGGGATATTCTAGAGAGTGTTTATGTCTGTCAACATTTGTAGGAAAAAGTAACATTTACAAATAATGTGTTTACTAAGAGGGAGTATTCAATGCATTATATTATGTAGTATATAGGTGTGACGTTATATGTTAATGAATAAATGGAAGTAGTCACTATGAACCATAAGTGAACCACTTAACAGCCCTGTAGTATGTATATAGTATGATCCATTAAGCCATAGCAGTAAGAGCACATGAGTGGTCAATTATTCAACCTCATTGTTCAGAAAAACATAAAGTATACAACTTTTTCTTGTTGTTGGCTATAAAATTGACATTTGATACGCATAACAATGTCCTACGCATTAATTGAGCAGATATTCTAAAATAATACTATTACTTATTCACAAATGCAATTAACAAAACCACATTACGAGCTGTGATTTCAAATGTTCAGCTATTCGTTGTTCATGCAATACTTATGTGTCTGCTGAAAGTGTACTTATCAATAAGAGACAATTGATGAAGTACATGCCAGGCTATGGTTGATGATTGAATTGCTTATCCTTCAAATATCAGTAATTACCCGAAGAAGGGGCAAGAAGTAGCCCAGAAATGTAATGTGAATCATATATAGAAGTTGTCATCCATAACACTTGTCTCTAATGACTATACCAACTTCTAAATACCTCTGAAGAATTTCTTCAAATCTCACATAACCCGGGAGGATGGTGTTTAATGCGATAGGGCATACATTGTAGTCACTATAACTAAAATATCTTTATAAACAACATATTAAATAGATAAGAACACATCCCCAAAAAAATAAGAAATAGTATAAGGTAACCAACATCGTTACATATGAATACATTGTATCCTTCACTAGTCATCTACTCAGGGGACCTGTACTGGGTGCCAATTCCATAGCTCAACTCCTCACAGCTCAACTAACTGCCACTAGGCACAAACAAGTAATGTCGCTTTCCTACTTTTACACCGGAGCTGCTTATATACATAGTGACTATAAGTGTACATGTATATACTATGAACTACATTCAAGTTGTTACATTCGAGTGGATTTAAATGAAGTTTATCGTAAAGGGATTCATGCATATCAAATGGCCATAAATGTTTCAAATGTAGTGAGGGTAAACAACCATTTGTTAACAACTTGATTTAAAGTCAATCCAACATAATTGTCATTCATTTTAATGGTGATTCAAACTTGTATCAACTCTTGTTCATATAGTTGATATCAGAAGACACTTCACTAGAGAGTCTCTATATATCATTCATAATTATTCATATGATAAAAATAGACTTTATTGCTGAGAGTATACACTTTTGCTGTTGGAAATCCATAGGATTAATAAATAAAAAAAAACACATTGTCTTTGGACATCTCGATGAAGTTCGGTTATAGTCCAAGCATATATCATGTGTCAGGTATTCACAGAATTGAGAATCTACTTTGCAGAATTTACCAAGTCATTTAAGCACTACTGTCCACTCTATCAACGATATAACATTGAAATATATGCCAGTGTCAAGTAGTAATGCTGTCTCACAGATGGTCAGTTACCAATCTAGTGTATTGAGTTCATTACCAAAAGCCTGCAGAAGTAGACGACCTTGCCAGGAAGCTGTTCACTGGGGACCTGTGCCAGACTCTAACTCATTTCATGCTGATTGGAGTGTCAGGTTAGCGTGTCTATTCACAAGCTGGTAAATCCACTACTTGACCAGAACTCGCTTGCCGCATATCTTAACTGAGTGTCTTATGCGACTATAAAATGTTGTCAACTACAGTCTGCTCTCACAACCTAACGAAGTTACTGCATCCACTATCGTGAAAGAAACTTTAGTCTGTGAAAATTTCTCGCGTACAATTCTCATCTAAACGGATGAGAGTCTTTGTGCTGCTAGGAATTACTATGGCCTTCGGCTCAGTATTAAGAGCAAACATAAAATAAGTATTTTCCTTAACACGTGTTATCACAGTCAGAAGGAGATTTGTTCATATTACACTTAATGGTTTGGTATTGCCAAGTGTTATGGAATTTATTGTTAGCAGATATTGCATTGATTCATAATCCTATGGTGCTGACAGTGTCAGAAATAAAGTGTTCCTTGGTTCTAAGGTAATATAAGTGGTTATATCATCTATGTATTTCGTGACCCCTGCATCAAACTTTTGCCAAGCTAGTAGTATTTTGTTATTTCTAAAAAATAATTTCTAGAGAGTCAGTCGAACATTGGTTGGTATGAATATTCTCAATGGATGTGTGATTATTTATGAATCGCCAGTAATTGTGAGCCTCTTGGTAACTTATTTCCCCTGAGAGTGGAATCAAGTAATTGATGCGTAAAGCAACGTTATATTAACCCATTTTGTGATTGTCTTTTTTCTTCAACAAACAGTATTGAAGAATAAAAACCTTCATTATATAATTATTAATGAAATATTTGATTATATAAAAGGATATACTACGTATTTGCACCAAATGAGTAGAATGTTATATTTGCAATGGAGTGCCATGATAGAATTACTTTCCATGATTATCTTTGTGAAATGACTACGTCTCTTGCTTTCCACATCTTAGGATGAACGACTTGTTGCGTGGTTTTACCTTTCAATAGCAGTTTACCTTTTGTAGTATTAATGTCATATTCAATATAAAAAAACTAATTCTGAAGTTCATTTATTGTTTGATGGTTGCATGGTAATGTTTTACTCCTGAGAGTTGGACAAACATAGAGAGCGCCACTCTATGTATCACTTCAGTGTCCACAACATCTTCCTTTGACTAATTGTTGGTCTTCAAACATTGTATACAGGTTTCTTTCCACCGAATTATCCACTCACAGCACTGAAATAGTGTGCATCTGTAAGGTTTGTTGTTAGGCTCTGTCAATCAACACATTAAATCTGGTCTTAGGTTTTGAATGTTGTTATAAAGATAAAAGGTATATTGTAAATGGATGAACTCACTGTGTTGGTCGAATATAATTCATCTTGTGGAAAGAGAAAGTGACCTCACTCGTGGGTGTCTCACTCATGAAAATATCCCATTCTCTATCCACTCGGTGAAATGAAATTGATATTCGACAAAAACAATGACATAGTTTCTTTACCCTGACAAATTGAAGTGAAATGTTACCAGTCCTTGCTTAAACCAGAACATCCAACAAAAGACAATGCAAAGAAAAATCTGGAACATTTCCAATTGATTTTCAAAAACGTTCTCCTTTTGCAACTATGGTGGGTTATCTCCCTTGAGTAGTCAAGTCGTTTCAAATCAGCTCGTCAGAAGAAATTAAATAAACCTTGTAAATTACACAGAACATGTATGAACCCAGATACAATCCACTATGGGGATATCTATAGAGGCCTGGCGTGCAAGAATAGGAAAGTTTGTGCATCCTAGGGGTGTTAATCAGGTTGAAAATGGGCTACCCTACAAACCGACATGTAAATGGACGACGGGTATGGACACCTCATTTAGACTTCTTCTGTGTGGATCTCTCATACTGGCTGTTATAAGTTCTGGAACACTTCTGCAGGATTATGCTACGAATTCAAACCTCATCGTGACTCCGCCGGCTTCGATCTGTGCTTTTGGTGAATTTTGTGATGTTCTCTCATCAACTGTGACGTCAGAGAAAGTGTTTACATTTTGTAAACAGAACAGTGGATACACGATGCTCGTAAGTACCCCACTCAGTAAATCTGTGATTTTCTCTAGACATGAGGACATGAAAACAGCAATCATAAAACAGATCAGAGACTCAGAAGATAGACTGTCAAAAGATGTCAATTCGGTGAAGGAGGACATACAATCATTGAAAGTAGAGATGTCAGACCTGAGGAATGATATTCTGAAAAACAAACAAGAACAGGAAATATTAAGAATCGACATGGACTCGCTTCATGACAAGACAAACAGAATTGAAGATTATTTCACCAAGATTGAGGACAGAATAGAGGATCAAGAGAGACGAAATCGCCGAAACAATATGGTCCTCTATGGGGTGGCAGAAGACAGAAAAGAAACATATACAGAAAGTCAGATGAAAGTATTGGATATCCTAAACAGTACAAGGGAGACGAAAGACCTACCCCCAGAGACATAGAACGGGTCCACAGGATATCGACTGCCAAACCAAACAAAACCAGTCCCATAATAGTAAGAATGTGTCACTGGGAGGACAAATGGCACTCCGTCAAACTTAGAGGTGTCCTTAAAGAAAGGGGTTAAGGAATCGCCAACGATCTTACAAAGTTCCAAAGAAGTGAACTGAACAGACCGCGAACTCTACACCCGGACACCCGATTCTATTTCAAGGGGAACAAGCTAGTGAGCGAAACGAGGGAAGCTAGCAACTCACATGAAGTCGACTCACCCGAGGACCGAGAACAGGACCCAGACCAAGGTAGGACTCTAAGATCTTCCACTCGGACCGACAGCCGGGGCCAGCGACGGTAGGGGTGGGCACGGGCCGATCCTTTGTTTCATCTAGTGTGTCATGTGCGTCTTCAAGTGCGAGTGATTTTAGGACGCTTCAAGCAGATGACGTTGTCCGTGACAGAGTAAACAACGAGGAGTGCAGTGGGAACATTAAATTCCTTTTTTGGAATATCTCAGGTATCACAAAGAAACAGTTTGAAAACGGTTTTGTCAACTTTATTAAATCGTTTGATATTGTAGGTCTAACAGAGACTTGGAGTAATGAAGATTGTGCCGATGAGGTCTTTTCAGACTTTGATTGCTTATATAAATATGGAGATAAGATAGCTTCGTCTGGTAGACTCTCTGGTGGTATACTGGTATTGATAAGAAAACCATTAGTAAATATGTTAAATGGACAATGAAAGCGGAAAATTATATTTTTATACTATTTGAAAACTCACTTTTTGACTTTGATAGGGATTTGCTGTATAGCTGTGTATACATACAACCAGAGGGTTCTTCTTGGTATGGTAATTCTAATACATGTTGTAAAAATGGTATTACGCCTTTCGAGGAGAAACTGTTAGAGATAATGTCCGATCTATCAGATATATTCTTACTCTTTGGGGGTGACTTTAATGCCCGTACGAGTACGCTACCCGACTTTGTTGATGATGATATAATTTATCACACCGAAAGTAAAGATAATTCCATGTTTGATTTCATGTTGGATTATTTTAATCTAGAACGGTTCTCCTGTGATAAAGTCGTTAATCATTTCGGTAGATGTCTTTTAGACTTATGTAGCGTCTTAAATATACACATTATAAATGGAAGATGTGGTAGAGATTTCAAAAAGGGCGAATCTACATTTATAGGTACAAATGGAACAAGTGTAGTATATTACATTTTAGCTTCCGCACATTTGTTCCATAAAGTATTAGATTTTAACATACCCACAAATGCAGATTCATCCCATTTACCTTTAACCCTTGAATTACGAACGCATCCATCTCTAGAACAGACAATAAGAAACAAATCTAAAATGGATACTGAAAATGAAATTTTCAAGTTTACTTGGAATAGCAATATGCTGCCGCAATTCCGAAATAACTTACTATCGGAGGAAGTACAAGATCTATTAGGGAAATCAGTTGATGTAGCGTACACAAACATAAGTAAGTGTGTAGACCATATTGTAGAGGCACTGTGCCTAGCGGCTGCAGATATAAAAAGACGGATACGCCCCTCACAAGTAAAATATAATACAAATGCTTGGTATGATAACGAATGTGATCATCTAAAGAAAGAAAGATGTAAATTCCTAAACCTTTTTCGAAAAACTAAGACATTGCATTCCCTGGAGAGATATCATAAATCTAGAAATAGATACAGTAGAACTTGTAATGAGAAAAGAAAAACATATATGGAACAGAAAAGAAAAAAAACCATAGAAAATAGTCTAAATGATTCACAAAGATTCTGGTATGAGCTTAAAACACTCAGTCCTAAAATAGACAAAACCACAATATCGAAACTGACGTGAGTGAGTGAGTGAGTGAGTTGGGGTTTAACGCCGCTTTCAAGAGTATTTCACTTATATCGCGGCTGCTAGTATTATGGCAGGGAGAAAGCCCGCAACGCCATGTGGCTATGCACTGCGGTGAAACCTGCGAGCAGCGGCTGGAACTAGCGAACCATAGGTGGTACTGCGCTGAAATTCAGTGTAGCATTGCACCCAAACCTTACTGCGTGTAGAACAGTTCGAAACTGACGAGTGGCACGATTACTTTAAATTGTTATATTCTACCTCCGAAAATAGCCTTGATGGACCTAGACAGGACAATCGTAACGAAAATATGTCTCTCCCCATTTCAGATATTACCTCCGACATACTGGATGCCCCAATAACTAGGGATGAAATCTTAAACAGCATACATCACCTAAAGTGTAATAATTCACCAGGTATAGACGATGCCCTACCAGAATTTTTTTAACATTCATATGATCTTTTACTTCCATATCTTGAGCTTATATTCAACATTATCCTCGACACAGGAAACTTCCCCGAATCTTGGTCAATTGGTATCCTTGTACCAATCTTTTAACAGGGTGATCCGATTGATACTAATAATTACCGTGGAATAACCATACTCAGTATATTTGGCAAACTATTCACCTATATCACCAACACAAGACTAGTTAAATGGGCTATGTTATAGATAAAATATACGAGGATCAAGCGGGCTTTAGAGAGGGATATACAACTACAGATAATATTTTTATATTGCACAGTTTGATACAAAGATATCTAAATTCAAAAGGAGGAAAGTTTTATGCATTATTTGTAGATTTTTCAAAAGCCTTTGATTCTGTACAACGGGGTAACCTATGGGGACTCATGCAATCGCATGGTCTAAGTAGTGAAATGAAAAAAATTCTACAGAGTATATATGAAAATGTTAAAGTGACAGTAAGAAATAAGCACGAGTTATCTGAACCTTTTATAAGTGAATTAGGTGTTAGACAAGGCTGTATTTTAAGCCCGTTTTTATTTTCCTTTTTATTAATGAACTGGCAATGCAAATATGTGATACATGCACAAATGGGATCCAACTTCATCCGGACACTATTCAACTTTTTCTGTTACTCTTTGCGGACGATATTGTTTTATTTTCTAGCACGGTTAGTGGTTTACAAAATCAAATATACGAATTAGATAAATGTTCACACCAATACAATTTAAGTGTTAATAGAGACAAAACCAAAATTGTTGTTTTTAAGAAGGGTGAAAACTATCTAAATTGGAAAAATGGTATCATAAAGGGAACTTACTTCAAACAACCAATGTTTATAAATATCTCGGCGTATATTTCTCTGGTAGGTTATCATGGTCTTAACATACGAAACAAGCGTCATTACAAGCCTTGAAATTCTTAATGGGAGTCTGTAGAAATATGAGATCTCTGGGTGAAATGTCTGTTAACACATTCTTTAGAATATTTGATACCAATATATGTCCAATACTCCTGTATGGATCTGAAATATGGGGTTTAAGGCAGTATGAAAGCATTGAACGAGTTCACTTATATGCATGCAAAAGGTATCTTGGTGTAAAATCAAGCACATGTAATGCTATGGTTTATGGAGAAGTAGGTAGATTCCCGTTATTTACATATTCAGCCATTAATGCGATAAAGTATTGGATAAAGTTATTAAATATGCCATGCCAAAGATTTTCGAAAAAATGTTATGAACTGATGGTACTGTATGACCTAAATGGGAAAAGAAATTGGGTGACTGATATTAGAGAACTGTTGCACAAAACAGGCTACGGATATGTTTGGCTGGATCAGAAAATTCCACGCTATGCAAATTTTATCACATCATTTACACAAAGAATGAAAGATATGTATTTACAATCATGGTCGAAATCTCTACTCCTTTCAACTAAATGTTCATTTTACAACCAATGGAAATCGGGTATATGTTTCGACGAGTATCTAGCAAAAGTTGACGTGAAAATGTTTCGTATATCTCTCACCCGATTTCGTTGCTCTTCCAATGAATTATTTATTGAAACTGGCAGATACCTAGGTATACCAAGGGAGCAGAGAATATGTAACTTATGTGACCATAATGCTACAGAAAATGAATTACATTTCCTTCTCATCTGCCCTGTGTATAACACTTTACGATCTAAGTATCTAAAACCATACTTTTATAAATACCCAAGCGAAAGAAAACTAACATCACTGTTAACAGATACTAACACATTATCACTACAGAATCTTGCAATGTACATATATTTCGCAATGGATTTAAGAAAACAAATTGTAATACACCCAATACCAAAAGAAACTTTGCATCTCAGTTGATTTTATGTATGTTTTTCAATTACAAATATTTCAAGTTTTGGACATTGTACACTAAAACTGAAAAGTAATGGCGTATTGTCATCAGTCAAATATTTTTTTCAGAAGTTTTTAATTTTTTTACAAAAAATGAAATTTAATTTTTTTTTAAATTAAACTTTTAATTTTGACAAGACACACATGTTAAGCGACAAACGCACTACTGAAACAGTTTCTGATGTTAAAAGTCCGTTGATATTACCCATTAGCAAAGACCACCGAGTACGAGACCACCACCGAATCACAGACGAATTGATCAAACACATTTTGATACCCCTCGTATGTTGATGAGTCCAAACTTTTTATTTAAATAAACTTTTGAAATGAATATTTTCATACATCGAATGTAAAATTGAATAATTATTAAAATACTTAAAAACCCAAATCCAATCGTTGCCTATTATGTGATTTATTAAGACAAGAAGATGGGTACAAAGTTTCTTTTGGTATTGGGTTTAGATAAGAACTTGTTATGACTTACTACTCATATGAATTGTAAATGTACTACAGGCCTGTGGCCTTTTCAGTACTGAAATAAAGAATTTGGACATTTGGAACTAACAATATTGGTGATGTTGACAGTTTCGACTATTTAAAACCGTTAATAGTGTTGTCTATCACATTATGTGTTAAGTTCAGAAAACATTTTGTCAGTACATGACAATAAATATATAGTAACGCTACTATGTTCACTTTGTTTAATTATAAAGATTGGTCATAGAATATGATGGTCTATATTAAACTACTTTACTTGTTATTACATTCCTACAACAATTTTAAATGAAATGCTAGTATCTGTTAATTCTTACTTTCTGACTTGATTATTTATTCATGGTAATATGAAGTAGCAATTACTTGTAAGAAACTAGTTACTAAAGTCAACGTCCCACTACATTTATTCGTAGTAAGCCGTGATAAAGCTTATTATGAATAACTGAACTTAGGGGAACTGGAGTAAATCGTGATAGACCGGCGAAAACTTGAGGGAACTTCTGTCACGGTCATCGTTTGAAACACAATGTATCAGAAGTTAACAAAACTTGAACGGAACGAAAACACAAACAATAAGTACACGTTCCAGTACGGTTTAGACAAACGTGACAAACTTGGGGACCATGAGCATAGTGTAAACCAAGCATGAGAAATTACTGTATATTGCATCAAAGCAGATGGATAATAATCAAGTTGTGCAGTACAATGCGTGGAAGGTAAAGATCAAGTTGTGCAGTACAATACGTGGAAGGTAATGATCAAGTTATGCAGTACAATGCGTGGAAGGTAATGATCAAGATGTGCAGTACAATACGTGGAGGGTAATGATCAAGTTGTGCAGTACAATGCGTAGGAGGTAATGATCAAGTTGTGCAGTACAATACGTGGAAGGTAATGATCATGTTGTGCAGTACAATGCGTGGAAGGTAAATATCAAGTTGTGCAGTACAATACGTGGAGGGTAATGATCAAGTTGTGCAGTACAATGCGTAGGAGGTAAATATCAAGTTTTGCAGTACAATGCGTGGAAGGTAATTATCAGGTTGTGCAGTACAATGCGTGGACGGTAATGATCAAGTTGTGCAGTACAATACGTAGGAGGTAATGATCAAGTTGTGCAGTACAATACGTGGAAGGTAATGATCATGTTGTGCAGTACAATGCGTGGAAGGTAATGATCATGTTGTGCAGTACAATGCGTGGAAGGTAAATATCAAGTTGTGCAGTACAGTACGTGGAAGGTAATGATCATGTTGTGCAGTACAATACGTGGAAGGTAAATATCAAGTTGTGCAGTACAATACGTGGAAGGTGATAATCAAGTTGTGCAGTACAATACGTGGAAGGTGATAATCAAGTTGTGCAGTACAATACGTGGAAGGTATGGTCACGTTGTGCAGTACAATGCGTGGAAGGTAAATATCAAGTTGTGCAGTACAATACGTGGAAGGTAATGATCATGTTGTGCAGTACAATGCGTGGAAGGTAAATATCAAGTTGTGCAGTACAGTACATGGAAGGTAATGATCATGTTGTGCAGTACAATACGTGGAAGGTAATGATCATGTTGTGCAGTACAATACGTGGAAGGTGATAATCAAGTTGTGCCGTACAATACGTGGAAGGTATGGTCACGTTGTGCAGTACAATGCATGGAAGGTAAATATCAAGTTGTGCAGTACAATACGTGGAAGGTAATGATCACGTTGTGCAGTACAATGCGTGAATGTGTGGAAACCAAAGTAATGAGCACAATTTATTACACGCTTTCAATAGGAAACCAACAGGAAAAAGATATTGTAAATTATCTTTTTTTGGATCGCAGTTGTTAGGTTGGTTCGAAGATGTCACACTGGTGCTATTTCGAATCCTATCCTCAAGGAAGAGAAACGAACTTCCAATCTCCATCATCAAGCAGAGCGTCTCCATCTGACCTGGCTAGGATCAACTCACAGGTGTCTGTCATGCTGTTGTAGTTGATGTCGTAGCAGTCCACGTTGTACTGACACATGCTGACACACTTGACCAAGGAGTCACTGGTCACCACATTCTTGTTGGAGCTCTGAAGCAGTTTCCCATCGTGAACAGGAAGAGAGTTGGTTCCACATTCTGAAAAGTATCAGGAAAGTTAAATTTTACTTAGACACGATGTATCTTGGTTATTGAAAAGCATCAGGAACATCAGGAAAGGCATATATTTTTATATAGTTTTATATTTTTTCATTGATGTGTTAAGATTTATGAAATGCATAAAAAGTGAAGGGCTTATGTCAATGTGAACTATTCAATAAACACTATTTTACAAAAATATAGTATAAGTTTATAGTGAAATAAGAAATAAAAGTATTTTCTACAAAGTTATCAATACAGAAGTATGAACGACTTTGGTGCCTCGGGATTCTATGACATTCACCAGTTTGTTTATATACTGGAAGAGCACCGATTGTATAGCATCTTTATTCTAAGTATTGCATTCTTAGATCAACTGTCATTTGTCAAGACGGTTGGTTGGTCCGGTTGTTGTAAAATATGTTATTGAAACAAAATAAAATTACGTAATTTCTTTCTGTCATTGTCAAAACATAGCGTTCATGTTTGCTTTCTATCTATTTAAGATTATTTCAGACAAGATATGTATGTGTCCTTTGAAATAGAAATTCTTTAAATCAACCGTTTGAAGATGTGTTGTTCATTTACAATGAGGTATGCAATTAGAACTCTGTAACACATGTACACGAAGTAACAACATGTGTAGTTGATATGGTGATTGATTTTTTACATTTGCGTCTACATTATTTTGTGTAGGCTTGGGCGACATTGCACAGAAATAACGAAGTAAAATATTGAAGTCATTATTTCAGTGTTTATTTAACTTGTTAGCTCACATCTCACTATCGCAATAATATTTCTTATTCATGTTCACAGTCATTTTGTGGGAGCAATTAAATGGCTGCAAAGTGCTCAGTGTTAACTCGTACGCTTACACTGCAAAAAGACGACATCAAATGAACTAACTGATTATGTGAGAATAAATTTAAAGTCTATCCGATGTCATGTCTGCGACAATCATTGCAAATAACCAAACTACTGAAAAAAATGTAACAGTCCATAATAGTATTAAGTATAAATTGATGTATTTGGGAGATATCAATGTGCACGAAATCTGAGGGTCTTTGAAGGCCGAGTGTCCTTTAAACGTAGTTTTGAGCTATAACTTACTTGAATTTTCTGAGAAATTATTTTTGTCCGTTTTTGATGTTTCCATAACTGTCAAAATATTGAAACACGGAAAACATCAATTTGCAGCCGCTTAATGGAGGACAAAGCTAGTGACATGAAGTGGCCAAAACATCAAGAACACCTCTGAATGAATTATATGAACACATTCTAAATAAGTACTGTATTGGGATTCTTTCATTCATTTTCATTTCATTTTTGTGCAGTTTCCATCGCCGCCGCCGCCGCGTTTTGTATTCGCTATAACTTTTTTCCTTTTGAGAACTCATATACATAACTCTTTACTTATACCCCTGGGGAATTTTTTTGACATGTTCACATTCAAGGTCAAAGGTCAAGGTCACGAGTTCTGAAATCGCTAAACAAATTTACTTGTAAACACGATAACTTGAAAAATATTTGTGCTATCAGGCTCTTCTTGGTGTATATCAACTATGGAGAAAGGCCAAGATTTGAAAAGGCTAACATCCATCAAAGGTCAAGGTCATAGTGAGGTCACAACTTAAGCATGCTTTTGCAAAAATGTCTTATTTCAACTATTAACACTTTAAATCATTACATGAGTGTGATACACAATGAAAAGTGATCACTGATTGTGTGACCTTGAATTTTAAAGGTCAAGGTCACGAGATAGGGTCATGGTCACCAGTTCTGAAATCACTATGTAACTTTTTTCCATGAAGGTATCAAAACCTCATATATATAGCTTTTTTCTTGTACACCTGGGGAATTATTTTGACATGATAACATTCAAGGTCAAAGGTCAAGGTCATGAGTTCTGAAATCACTAAAAAAATCCTTGTAAACACGATAACTTCAACAACTTCTGTGCTATCAGGCCCTTACTTGGTATATATCAACTATGGAGAAAGACCAAGATCTGAAAACGTTTTCGCTAAAATCTGTCCAAGGTCAAGGTCACAGCGAGGTCACAACTTAAGCATGCAGTTGCGAACATGCCTTATTTTAACTATTAACACTTTGAATCATTACATGATTGTTATACACAATTAAAAATTGATCATTGACTGTGTGACCTTGAATATCAAAGGTCAAGGTCATGAGATATGGTCATGGTGACCAGTTCTGAAATCTGTAAATAACTTTTTTCTAAGAAGGTATAAACATCTCATATAAATAGCTTCTTTCTTATAAATCTGGTGAATGATTTTGACATGTTCACATTCAAGGTCAAAGGTCAAGGTCATGAGTTCTTAAATCACTACAATAATCCTTGTAGACATGATAACTTCAAACATTGTTGTGCTGTCAGGCTCTTATTTGGTATATATCAACTATGGAGAAAGACCAAGATCTGAAAACGTTTTCGCTAAAATCTGTCCAAGGTCAAGGTCACAGCATGGTCACAACTTAAGCATGCTATTGTGAGTATGCCTTATGTTAACAATGAACACTTTGAGTCATTGCATGATTGTTATACACAATGAAAAGTAATCATTGATGGTGTGACCTTGAAGGTCAAAGGTCAATGTCATGAGATATTGGTTAAGGCCATGTTAATCCTTTGATCCAATTTTGAAATCAGAAATAGGTTTTAAGAACAAGTTTGTGAAAACTTGTTAGAATAACTTGAATAATAAAAAAAAATTGTCCAAAAAAATTCCCATTTTATTTATGCTGAGGAGAAGGCGGAACAGGGAAAGGCGAGACCCAAAGTTTCGGAGCTGCTCTGCTTTTGCGATGTCCCGCAAACGCTCATCTAGTTCAATATGATGTTAGGTCTCATAACATTACTGTTTTAGAACAGAACACATACCAGATGTAGTCGCTGTTCCTGTTATTTCCACCTCACAGAGCATCAGTTTGGGTTGATTTAGTCTGGATATCTTCCTGATTCTGACGTAGCGTCCAGTCACCGGTGAGTCACACCGTAGTGTCTCCACGTCATAGAGTATTCCGTCATAGTACAGACAAGGCAGAGGCGAGATGGAGTTCCACGTCAGTGGATGAACTCTGAACATCTCGATGAAAAAGTCATGAAGGTGTTCCTCTGGAAGTAAGATTTCCTGAATGTAGCGTGCATTTCACAACAACTGAAGCAAACATTCTGCCATTCCCCCAATGTTAAACAAATTGCATATCTCTATAACATAAAACACTTCGCAAAGGGATTTTTGGTCAAACATATAGATGACGCACTATGTGGTTTTATTATATGACGAGCAATGAAATACTAGGATTTATAAGTGAAATAAACTGTCTATCAAGCTACAGTGAAAATAACTTATATTTTCACTGCTAACAGTGACTAATACAGTTTGATGTCATAAAACAATGGTCTCACGCGGCGAATTGGCTTATGACGTCACAGTGTTATTGTGGTGTCGGGCTGTTCCTAGCGGCCGCTCGGCGTGAAAACGACCCTTTTCGGACGTAATTACAATGGTAACATCATATAATAAATACAATATCCGTCAATTCTTGACAAATACCATGTTTATCTCATTTCGTGAGGTAGAAAAGTTAAATATTTTCACTCGTGGCTGTGCCACTCGTAAAAATATAACCTTTCTACCTCACTCGATGAGATAAACATTGTATTTGTCAAGAAAAGACAAATATCCTCTATATATTGTTTTCCCAATAATCACCCTTGCAATACAAACCTCACAATATAATGTGTTCACTTATTCTTGATCCATACGACGTTTTCTATATACTAATGTTGAAGTCATTTGGGGCTAGATTACTAAGTATGAAGTAGGAGAAATTCCTGGAACCCAGTCAAATCCTAAACATATCACGATGCTTCTCATTGACATAAATCTTCCAAATTAATAGTAGTTTATATTCTGGGTCTCAAGTAGTCCACAATATACAGAAGAAATATTGACTCTATATTATTCACTGACCTATTCCTTTAATACTAGTTTGATAAAAAGAAAAGAACACTGACTAGACAAGAAAAGCCTTTAAAAAGGCATGGTTGGAGGCATCTTGTTAAGGCTAAAATATATTATAAAAAGGATATGTATGTCATATGTACATATAGCAAAATGAAGCCTGCATTATGGTCATTTTGGGGGATAAAAGCTTTGATTACTAATCACACAATTAGTTATTCAATTCAAAAGTCGCAAATAAAAGAATTTTACCTCGATCATTTAAGTTGTGTATGCTTTTCAATTTACATACATTATTTATTCATAAATAAAATAAAATTATATATAATCTATCATTTGAAAATGAAAGTGAACATTCAACTTCCCCGATTTATTTTAAAGTGCAACTCCCGGGTGCTTTTGCTCCAATTTTGAAGTAGGCCTATATTATGAATTTGATCAAAACGTTGTTGACAGTTGTGTCATTGTTAGATTCCAGCAATAAGAATATGTAGGCCTATTTTCCCTGAAACACGCAGTCAACCATTTGTTAAACATTTGCAAATTTAAAGTGTACCAATTCGATTGATTATGAAGCATATTCTGTTTATCTGTTGAAGGAAGGCATATGGACCTTTTTTAATTCAAGGATAATGACCCGGTATCCTCATGCTTGGTGCTATCAGTTTGGACATAAATATGGTTCTATCCAATATGTGCTTATACATGTACAAGCTTCACTATCATTAATTCAATAACAGTACATTGAGTAGGCCTACCATTATGCAAGTCTGATTGGCATTGAAAATATTGATAATTGAGTGGAAGGTTGGTGTGTTGATTGACAACCACTATTATCGTTTAGTATATGCTTGCTCCGCGCGTATAACATTAGCTTGTAAAGTTTCTTGGATTTTCCGAAACTGCAGTGCGAAATTATGCACTTGAATTGGTACATGTCTGCTCATGGAGGTGTAAAATGGCTTTGAATTGAAAAATCTTATGTTTACTAACATTCAGACTCAGAATAACACAACGGTCGTTTCTATTTTAGATGTTTAGACAAAATCTCTTTTCGCAGTAAAAGGGGATAATTATTTCGGATAACCCACAAGTATTAAAACTACGCCTACACAGTGGTGTAGTGGTTAGCGTGCTGGCCTCTCACGCAAGAGACCCGGGTTCGAATCTCGGTGGAGACATAAACAAATTTGTGACCTGGGTCTCACACTGTGTTGTGCCCTTGGGCAAGGCACTTCATCCACACTGCACTCAGTCTACCCAGCTGTTTAAATGGGTACCTGAACACGGGAAAGTAGGGACCTATCCGGTCGCGCGGAGCGCTAAGATAGCAGCCTGAAAGTACACTTCCTTCAGGGTAATAATATGTGTAGCGCTTAGAGCATGGATTTAGCGCAATATAAATATGCATTTATTATTTATTATTTATATCTACGACTATGTACTATGTACTATTTAAACTTTCAAGTCATTTAATGATTTGAATTTATTAGTGAATATGTGAACATAGAAAAGGTGCCTATTTTACTTACTGTCCGCGTCTCCTCTGTTTACAATGGTAATGTTATGAATCTGATAAGGTCGTCCAAGATCAACCACCCACCAAGGGAAATAATCATCTTCTTTCGTTACGCAGCAGTGACCATTGTTGATATCTCTATCTCGGTTACCATCAACAACGTTACCAGGACCCGTAGTGAAACCTTTCAGCTTTTCACTGGATTGGTAGGCTGGTTTGTGTAGTGCAATGTTGTCAGTCGCTGTCACTGGAATACAAGTAATCTCATTATTACAAGTGAAATGTCGTAGTACCTTCATACATACATTTTTATTTTATGAGTGTATCAAATTTTGTATTTAACTAACCTTGGAACACATATGACTTTTACTTTACCTGCCCTTTTTGGAACTGGTTCGTGAGTAGTGGGTAAACTACTTAATTAATAATGTTATTTTAAAAGGAAGGTGCTATCGGGGTATTTTTTGTGGAAATGAAATTCGAGAGGATATTTCTGTTTACACATATACTATCAATACAAGATTAAAACACAGTCAAATGGAAAGATACTAATGGAGGTAATGTTTTGATGACTTTATATTTCACAACTTGATAAACACAAGCGCACATTTGTTGAAAAATATAAACAATGAGAACTGAAGCCATTCATCAGCGCTGCAAGTGGGGAAAACTTCACTACAGCATAACGGCAAATTTTTAATTAGTTTTATGACATGTTATGTCTTACTTTGTGAATATTTTGTCAGTGTATGTCTTTTATCATTAAAACGTTTATTTAGGTACAATATAGCGTGTTTTCATTTCACGTAATGCAAAAAATCCAAGATGGCGACAGAACCCTCCCTTTAAGCTGACTTTTTTATGATGATTTACGTACAAAAAAGCAGAGTATTTATGTCGACATTTAATTGCTCCTTACACATCTTATGTGCCAAAGCCTGTGTAAAGGTTTTAGGAAGAAAAAGACAGTGTTTTACTGTAAAGGCACCCTCTTCTATTAAGGATTAGTGTTTAACTAGCGTAATTCTGTCGAGAAAACTAAGAACCAATAATCAAGGAAGCTATCATACACATATTTCTCAACATAAACAAATTAAAACGTTCAAATGAATTAATGCATTGTTTCATTGAATTGTCACAGGCTATCTCTGTTGCATGAACCCACCACATTTTCAAAAGTGTAAACAACGTAATTCTGCTTCCGGTGAATGTCGATTTTGAATGCTTTTTATAAGGACATGCTTTGTAAAGAGGTCAAGTAGAACACGGATAAAACGAACTCCAAGGGACCAACGAATTCAGTTCGCTATTTCCGGATTTCGCTGTTTGATTTTGGCATACTGCTTTGGTCGAGACTTATAAAAAAAATTGTTATATCCGTTTGTTCGCTATATCAGTGTTCGCTAAATCCGTGTTCTACTGTACTTCCAATTTCATACATCAGAGTATATAGAGAATCTCACCCAAGTGGCTCCTGATATGAAACTTATCACCATGAGTTGATAAAAGTAACAAATAGCCGAGGCTTGCCGAGTGTTGATATATTTGATATCAGAAGACACGAGTGTGAAATTCTATTTATCATCAAAAATCTTTCTTCATTGTGTTTCAATGAAAATCGTACATCTCCGACCACATCACTGCCTTTCAATGCGGTGATGTCATAGCATTTAGACATCATCTTATCTATGACGTCATACTTTTGTTTTGTCCTTACTCAATGATGTAAAAAACGCTCTCCGGCTTATCTTTGGAAATCCGGTCGAGTCCGAAGTTTGTCAAGACAATAAAAGTGTCGCGACTAACATTTTTTTACCAAAAATTTTTATTATTTAAATGCCCTGCATGAGTTCTCTGGAGATTTTCAGGTTAAAATTATTTTTTTCAATTTTTGAAAAAAAATTCAAATGGATTTTTTTTTCCATTTTCCAATTGAATTTTTTTTTCCAATGGAAATTTTTTTACCAATGGAATTTTTCCAATGGAATTTTTGTTTTTCCAATGGAATGTTTTTTTCCCAATGGAATATTTTTTCAATGTGGAAAAGGGTGGTGGGATAAGTCATTGAAGGCAGTTTTCATAATAATGAATTTATGAAATATTATAATTCTATTTTTTTGAATTTCGTGAAGTTTTCAATGAAATGTTGATTTTAATAACATATATTGAGTTAGATGAAATATTGATTTTGGAAAAAATATAATGTTTATGAAGTTTTTTCTTTGATAAAATATTGAATTTGATGACATGTTGACTTTTAAAATATTGTTTGAGTTATGTGAATTGTTGACTTTTGAAATATTTATTGACTTTTGTGAAAGTTTTGCTTTAATAAAATGTAGAGTTTGTAAAAGATAATTTGAATCTAGTGACATGTTGACTTTGATCAAAAATTGATTTGGTGAAATGTTGACTTCATTGACTTTTGTGAAAGTTTAATTTAAATAAAATGTTGACTTTGAAAAATATTTTTTTGAATTTAGTGAAATGTTGACTTTGATCACATATTGACTTTGGTGAAATGATGACTTTGAAAATATTTATTGACTTTTACGAAAGTTCAAATTATATAAAATGTTGACTTTGGTGAAATATTTACTTCGATCAGGTATTGACTTTGATGAAATGTTGACTTTGGAAATAATTATTGACTTTTGTGAAAGTTTAAATGAAATAAAAGGTTGACTTTGAAAAAGATATTTTTGAATTTAGTGAAATGTTGACTTTGATCACATATTAACTTTGGTGAAATGATGACTTTGAAAATATTTATTGACTTTTGTGAAAGTTTAACTCAAATGCAATATTGACTTTGAAAAGTGTCCTTCCCCTTAAACATATAGAGATTAAAGATATGTAGTATTTTTTTAAAAAAAAGACTTTTCAACAGTATACTCTCCTATAAAATATTCACCTTTGCGAAATGTTGACATCATCATTTGACTAGGCTATTGCCCTCATTACATCAGTCACCATGACTGATTATTTATACACTTCTGATTGCAGGTTACAGATATATAACGATAGAACCATTGCAATTTGATCGTGCAACTGCGGTTTAAGTGATATATCAGACCTGTGTATTGACTCTCAGAATACCCTACGGCGTCCCTCTCGGTATTACGTAACATGTGTATTCGATCAACTCATTAAGGTCAACAGGTAGTTAATTACCGGTTCAACGCCACTGACCCAGCAGTTAAGTGTTACGAGAACGCCAATGTAGTAAGACTTCGATAGAGTGACCACATGAGCATTTCCGATCTGTGTGCATTACACTGCAAATTTATCTGCGATCAGATGACATTCTCGACCATGAACTAATAGCGCTTGGTAAAGGTATTGAGAATGTTTAGGTGGAACCTAACACACGTAAATATTGTAACTTTAACATATCAGATAATGAATTTCTTTTGTTTTTGTTACATCCGAACAGTTATAATATGCATATTATCCATGTAGGATTTGCTGACTTTTAAGAGATTGACTTTGGTGACTAGAAACTATTTATTGGCTTATAGCCTTATAAGGTAAAAATGATTATAAATCCCTATGTGTGACGTCTTGGCTTTTCTAAAAGGTTTAACACTTTCAATTGGACATCAAAGGATGATTCTTTCAAATATGTCCAAACCCATGGAAATCACAACTAAGTTGATCTTGGTGCATTCTATGTGAGACACAAAATATTTTCATCGCTTTGACGGTTATTAACTAGTGATTGACCTCTCATGTGTATCATATGCATACTGAAATATTGAATCAACATCGCATTTCATTCGATATAAACATATTCCAAGAAAGACATGGAGTTATTGTGACAAAGGAAGTAACGAAATTAATATGAAGCGATAATATAATGATTTTAACGGTATTTAAGTGAGCTGTGTATTAGAAAATCCCAGGTCTTACATAATGTGCATGAAGCAGAGAACGTCTCCCCGTCAGTGGTCATGGGAATTCGCGCGTTGATGTAATTACAGGTGGCGGGAATGACCATTAACTAATTATCATGTACCGACCCTCACTTAATTGTTTGTGTATCTCCTACCAGACTATTAGGGGTGGCCAAAATGCCGACATGTTCAAATGTTCTTATAGATCTAATGCACAAGTATTATATAACATGTGATCCTAGAAAGGCAGTAATGAAACTTCAATTATCATGTACTGTAACAGATTGTGAATTGTTAACGCTCAGTCAGTCGATTATCGTATCTATGTATATTGGAAATCATATATTATTATCTTATTGTGTTCTGTATAAATGAACACATAAAACACATACATTCGCTGTTGGAAAAAGGCATTTAGTAGCTCCACATTTAAGGTTGTGATGTATGATGTCATCAAAACCGATGCCGTTGAAATCTGGTCAATTTAAAAATAAAACACAGAATTGATATAATAAATAGAATATCTGTCAATTCTTGACAAATATCATGTTCACCTCATCTCGTGAGGTCGAAGAGTAATATATTCTCACTTGCGCCGTCGCTGCATGCGAAAATATAAACTTGTACTTCACTCGATGAGATAATCCTGGTATAAATCAAGAAAATCAGATAGACAAGAAAGACATATATCATCTATATATTTATATTTATATTTAATTGTATTGTGCTGTAAATCACGAGGTCATGGATAGACTCATAGGATTTTCTTTCCCAGAGATCGACCACATTTTCTATTTCATTTGATTTATGTAAAACATTAACAATTTAACTGTAAAAGCATCGTAACATACGATTAAACATCGTATTTATCATAAAATATTTCTTGCCGTCACAAATCATAAGCATAAGCATAAGCCATTTTAGTTTGTTGTACATTTAAATAGATCTCATATATATGCATATATGAATATTCAAAATAAAGTACACCTATTGTATAATGTAAGAATCGACGGAATTCTTAATTATCATTTTCTATAAACATGAAGAAACAAAATGGAAATGGGAGAGTTATGGGACATTGATTTTGATGTCTCGGTAATGTATAATAAATGTATGTATGATAACTTGATAAGATACGTGCTTTCAAATCATTGATTACAATATGAATACGAAATACAAACGTGTAGAATGCAATGTTTATGTAACTGCATGGATATTTAGATATTATGACACTTCCAACAACCATAAACACTATTTGAAACGTAATATATGTTGTTAACCGTTAAATGTAATAAACACAGTCATGATATCGGTACCTGTCTATCTATAATAATTTGAGTTTCAAACTGTCTTGTAACAAACATTTTAAACTATTTCCGTGCTGTAGTAACACTTATATTTAGCAACATTGTCAACACTAAACTAAAAGAGAACACATGTAAATTATTCATTAAGTTCTCAAACAAAATTTGAAATCAACCAGTACAGTATTGTAGTATCTAATTACCATCACTAGTCATCCTGTGAGGAGCCAAGTCGCGCTCTTAACGAGTTAAATAGAATATGCAAGTCTGGATATACTGGGATATGTGTGTATTGCAAGGGGGCAGTCTGTGCGGGTATTACCATAAACCAATCTAAAAATACGTACGAATGTGTATTGTCGCCAATACTGTTATTTCAATCTGAGCACCGTGACACATGTTGAGTTGACTCAGAGATACACACAAGTTGTCACTGGGATGTTCAGGAGATACGGTTCACTGACTTGATGGATAAACGCTAAAGAATTTTCTGGGATTTAAGAAACAGTGGTATATTCATTTTGGATTTCATTTGTCTGTTCAAAAACTTTACTACATATCAACTTCGTCGAAAAACAAAACTATGTTAGTATTTCAATTATCATGTTATTTTGATCTTATATTGTTTTTAGAATGTGTGCTTTTATGCGTATGTTTTTTGTACGAGAGAATGAATTTGATAGTATGGGAATGTGTATGGGGTGTGTACGAGAGTGAATAGGATTATTTTTTTATGGGATGTTTGAATGAGAACATGTGTTGGGATAATGGTGTGTGCGTGTGTGTGTGTGTTGGGGGGGGGGGGGGGGGGGGGGGGGTATTTATTCTCGTGTGAATTGATATATTTTAATGAAAATCGTATCTCGTTAGCCTAAGGGCTTTGTGCTGTTTTTATTATCATGTTTATATGTCAATATTATTTATGTTCGGCAGGTGACACGTTAATAAACTATTCTTCATCTCTCTACAATAATCTCAATATATGTTTTTAGGGGAAGGACACTTGTGAAATGGCTATTCATTTATAATACCCGTCAAAATCGTAAGATGTCTCAAATGAACAGTGTATCGTATTGAGAGAGCGGCCGAAATTGTAAACTGATCAAATGGTTACGAAAATGTTTAATGTACACTTTGCATGCATCCCTTCACTGCTGTCAATAATCTTACAGTGAGTGGGTCATCCTAAGATCAAAATTGGAGACTAGTTTCAAGAGTTCGAATTAATTAAACTGTACTGTAAACGGTACTGGCGAATTTGATAACGCAACAAATAAAGACATTCTGAATTCATTACATCACTACATTTCTAAAAGTACACTGATTATTGATACAAAACGAATTATAAACATATAAGATTAGTGAGCATAATACTGGCGAACTATTCGATTGTTCAAACGAGGCAAAGCAGTATTTTGACGCTAAGGACAACTGAGCACTGCCATACATACATGAAAGTATATACGTATGTATTGTTTTAGTTATTCAATGGATAAAAATGCTTCACATCGAATCAAACAAGACTTAGTGAGGTAAGAAATGAACTGTTTCATTTCCGTAATGGATAACAACCTCGTGCTTTTTGTTCACTCATCCTTCACTCAGGGCTTCTGACTCTATTGGCGTTCTCTGCTCACTCAGGAGCTAGGTCAGAGGCGTTGAACCGGTACCTAATTACCTGTCGGCCTAAACGAGTTGAGACTACTGTGATGGGTTAGTTGATCGAATACACATGTTAGTAATACTTAGACAACCTCGTTTACAGACATGATGTTCTGATAGCTAGGAAGTCTGGTATATCATATATCTGTAACTTGCAATCAGTTGTGTATAAATCATCAGTCTTGGTGACTGGTGTATTGTGGGCAATAGCGTAGTCAAATGATCTAACACTTACTGTCTGAAACGCGCTCCTTTAGCCAGACATTTGTGTTTTCAAAATGTCATTAAATTCCAACTTCAACAACGCCAACAAATATTTCAAAGTCAACATGTCACCAAAGTCAATCTTTTGATAGTCAACAATTCAGTAAACTCAAAATATCTTCGCAAGGTCAATATGTCACCAAAGTTAACATATCATTAAAGATAAACTTTTATCCAAAGTCAACATGTCCTCAAACTCGGGATATCTTTTCAACGTCAAGATATCACTAAACAATCTGTTACAGTACATGATAATTGAAGTTTCATTACTGCCTCTCTAAGATCACATGTTATATAATACTTGTGCATTAGATATATAAGAACATTTGAACGTGTCGGAATGTTGGCCACCCCTAATATTCTGGTAGGAGATACACAAACAATTAAGTAAGGGTCGGTACATGATAATTAGTTAATGGTCATTCCCGCTACCTGTAATTACATCAACACGCGAATTCCCATGGCTATTGACGGGGAGACGTTCTCTGCTTCATGCACGTTATGTAAGTCCTGGGACTTTCTAATACACAGCACACTAAAATACTGTTAAAATCATTATATTATCGCTTTAAATTAAATATTCGTTACTTCCTTTGTCACAATAACTCCATGTTTTTTTTTGGAATATGTTTAGATTGAATGGAATGCGATGTTTATTCAATATTTCAGTATGCATATGATACACATGAGAGGTCAATCACTAGTTAATAACCGTCAAAGCGATGAACATATTTTGGGTCTCACATAGAATGCACCACCGTCAGCTTAGTTGTGATATACATGGGTTTGGACATATTTGAAACAATCAGCCTTTGATGTCCAATTGAAAGTGTTAAATCTTTCCGAAAAGCCATGACGTCACATATAGGGATTTAGAATCATGTTTACCTTATTAGGCTATAAGCCAATAAATAGTTTCCAGTCACCAAAGTCAATCTCTTAAAAGTCAGCAAATCCTACATGGATAATATGCATATTATAACTATTCGCCTTTAACAACAACAAAAGAAATTCCTTATCTGATATGTTAAAGTTACATAACTTACGTTTGTTAAGTCCCACCTAAACATTCTCAATACCTTTACCAAGCGCTATTAGTTCATGGTCGAGAATGTCATCTGATCGCAGATAAATTTGCAGTGTAATGCACACAGATCGGAAACAAATATGTGCTCATGTGGTCACTCTATTGAAGTCTGACTACATTTGTGTTCTTGTAACACCTAGCTGCTGGGTCAATGCCGTTGAACCGGTAATTACTTACCTGTTGGCCTTAATGAGTTGATCGAATATACATGTTACGTCATACCGAGAGGGACGCCGTAGGGTATTCTGAGAGTCAATACACAAGTCTGATATATCCCTTAAACCTAAGTTGCATGATTAAATTGCAATTGTTATATCGTTATATATATGTAACCTGCAATCAGGTGTGTATAAATAATCAGTCATGGTGACTGATGTAATGTGGGCAATAGCCTAGTCAAATGACCTAACACATTCTGTCTGAAACATCCACCTTTAGCCAGACATTAGTGTTCAACTTAAAAAAAGTCATTAGATAGAAACCTTATCTACGCAATTAATATTTCAAGAGTCAACATTTCGCAAAGGTGAATATTTGATAGGAGAATAAATTGTGGAAACGTCTTATTAAAAAAATACTACATATCTATAATCTCAATATATGTTTTAGGGGAAGGACACTTGATAATTTTCTTTTTCAAAGTCAACTTTTTATTTGATTTAGACTTTCTCAAAAGTCAATAAATATTTCCAAAGTCAACATTTCATCAAATTCAATATGTGACCAAAGTCAATATTTCACTAAATTCAAAATATCTTTTTCAAAACCAACATGTCACCAAAGTCAATATTTTATATAAGATAAACTTTCGCAAAAGTCAATAAAAAAATTCAAAGTCAACATTTCATCAGAGTCAATACTTGATCAAAGTCAATATTTCACTTAATTCAAAATATCTTTTTCAAAGTTTACATTTTATTTAAGTTAAACTTTCACAAAAGTCAATAAATATTTTCAAAGTCATCATTTCACCAAAGTCAATATGTGACCAAAGTTAACATTTCACTAAATTCAAAAAATCTTTTTCAAAGTAAACATGTTATTTAAGTCAATACCTGATCAAAGTTAATATTTCACTTAATGCAAAATACCTTTTTCAAAAGCAACATGTCACCAAAGTCAACATTTTATATAATTTAAACTTTCGTAAAAGTCAATAAATATTTTCAAAGACATCATTTCACCATTGTCAATATGTGATCAAAGTCAATATTTCACTAAATTCAAACAAATCTTTTTCAAAATCAACATTTTATTTAAATTAAACTTTCACAAAAGTCAATGAATATTTTCAAAGTCAACATTTCACCAAATAAATACTTGATCAAAGTCAACATCATACTAGATTCAAAATATATTTTACAAACTCTACATTTTATTAAAGTAAAACTTTCACATAACTCAAAAAAATATTTAAAAGTCAACATGTCATCAAATTCAATATTTTATCAAAGTAAAACTTCCACCAAAGTCAATAAATATTTCCAAAGTCAACACTTCACAAACATTATATTTTTTCCAAAATCAATATTTCATCTAACTCAATATATGTTATTAAAATCAACATTTCATTGAAACTTCACGAAATTCAAAAAAATAGAATTATAATATTTCATAAATTCATTATTATGAAAACTGAAAACTCAATGACTTATCCCACCACCCTTTTCCACAAAAAATTCAATTGGAAAAAAAATTTGCAGTGGAAAAATTCCATTGGAATTTTTTTTCAAAAATTGAAAAAAATAATTTTAACCTGAAAATTTCCAGAGAACTCATGCAGGGCATTTAAATAATGAAATTTGTTTGTAAAATAAATGTTAGTCGCGACACTTTTATTCTCGCGACAAACTTCGGTCTCGAGATAGGAGGAGATATCACTTGATCTCACACAAGTGATATCTCCAGTTTTGGATGATAAAATACTTGTGTCTATATCTGTTCAATGTGCTTATTGACAGCATGCCAATATACGTTGCTGCACTTGAAAACGGCATAAACTCATCAATATATAAACAACCTGTGGTCTCTGTCCATGCAAATGGTAATTTGCCAGTATATGATTATGTACTTTTCCTCCTAAGTTAATCCAAAGATCCATTCAAGTGTAAAATGGCTTCATTTGAAGGGTAGATGGACGTTTTGTCAGTAGCTGATGTAATATAGATGGCACACAGCACTTTTCAGTTAAATAAATCTTTCGGTTTCAAAAATTCAAAGTTAACATCAAACGAAATATCTTTCATTTTCCGAATTATTGATGTGTATAGTGTATCTAAATACAATTATTTGAATACTTCGTATGAATAAAGAAACGGTTTTGGAGTGATACCATTTGATTTCACCAGTATACAATATAAGACATAAAGTCCACTTGTAGAACAGTTTTTACTTTGGAAACACGCTGGTATTGTATTAATAATTAGAAACATTTCTAATGAAAAATTTGTGAAAGTCTCTTTGAAATTCATTAGGTCCTTCTCAAAAACTGTCAAATAATTCTCCATGTCTGGAATCGTTCATCAGCAACCCAATATTGACCCTGTCCACCGGTTTCTTCTGTTGTCAATGTATCCTTGAGGATACCTCTTTATTCTATAAGGAAATTGATTAACTGCTATGACTTTGACCTTGTGCCTTAGTACAAAGCTCTTCAGAAGTCGAAACCGAAACTGTATACTATTTATATAGTTGTTCATATAGCTTCGTCAGTGTCGATGACGAGATTATCCTCTGAATAAATGAGAGAATTGACATATAGCTAAAGCAGTATTACATTGAACCTGAATATGAAGGTTCCCGAATTCGTTTAGATGAAAGAGCTAAAAAAAACTGATATAGTGCGTAAACAGCATCGAATTTATGCCTTTTGAATATCCTATCCATGTGGTTGTTGCCATGTTACCCTACACATAGAGTATTCATGTAGGCCATGATGTACTGGCTATTTGTAATCACGGTGGGTTCTCCAGGTAATGATTCAGCATTCACATGCGTTCTTATCCTCCTCAAGCAATATCTTCAAAACTTATAACAGATTTTGGTATATGAATCATTCACTGCCGCTACTGATACAAATCCAACGGTCCAAAGGTCAAATGAAGGTCAATGTTATATTAATTGCTTGGATCCTCAAACGAGGTATGAGTAATGGTTTCTGTGCCCTAACTCCAAACAATGTTTTTATGTTAATATATTAAATTTTGAGTCAGTGTTAAGTTTCTTTGTATGAAGAGTATATATCGGATCAATTTCCGATCAGGTCGCTTCGGAATACCTTCACCCACATTGATAACAACTTGGATAGTTTGCGATAGTAGTATCTTACTCTCAAGTATAACATACAATGCCATTCGAAACTTATGACCGGAATGATTGATCTTATAGCATATCATATAGCTTACAAAGCTTACCGAGCCTTGTCCACGTGCAAAAGATGCTCAGCAATTGAAAAGTGTCCATATTGAAGTGTTCAAGGTTATGTGATCCACTAGTGTAGTAACATACATAGATATACATACAGACACCGCCGCTTTCTCCAGCAGTTGTGAGGAATTACGTTGTGCGCTAGTAGTTTCTCAAATGAACCTTGATGAATTATTGAATGGTAAATCGATTTTAAGCAATGTCTGTCAGTTCATTTGGGGGCATGCCGACATGATAACGGTTTACCAAAAAAGTGGAGACATTCAAATACGATATTGAAGAGAGATTGTGACCAAAGTATAGTTACTGTAGTTCTTATGCTACTGCATTTTGTAACTGATGTGTTCATTTAGTTTCATAATTCGTTGATTAATACATGCTAGGCTAAAAGTACCAAACGTGAACTCGAAATAGTAACAATCAGAAGTGTATTGTTCCAATGTCTACCGGAAACGAGAATCAAAGAAAGTGAAATAGGTCTAACGGGTGAAAATGTATACTGTCAAATTTTTTCTTGAATGCTTTTGTGTTATCGGTAAATGGATGGTTGAACTAAAAAGAAGGAATTTAACTACATTCAGGTTTTATACAGTTATGAAAGTTGTGTTGAGTTTCCAAACTGAAAACAATCAAGAGAATTGAACTGGGTCATGACAACTAATTTCTTATCGCAAGTAGTATTGTACTGTATTGGGATTCGTTCAATATGAGATAATAGGAACAGTCATTCAATACGATGTTGTTAGGTCTCATAACATTAATGTTTTAGAACAAAACACATACCAGATGTAGTCGCTGTTCCTGTTTTTTCCATCTCACAGAGCATCAGTTTGGGTTGATTTGGTCTGGATATCTTCCTGAGTCTGACATAGCGTCCAGTCACCTGTGAGTCACAATGTAGTGTTTCTACGTCATAGAGTATTCCGTCATAGTACAGACAAGGCAGAGGCGAGATGGAGTTCCACGTCAGTGGATGAACTCTGAACATCTCGATGAAAAAGTCATGTAACTGTTCCTCTGAAAATAAATGTTCCTTAATGTAGTGTACAGTTTACAACAACTGAAGCAAATATTTTGTCATCATCCTAATGGTAAAAGGAGACGAAGGTTGGTCAATGATTCTTGGTCAAACATATAGACGACGCCCTATGTGGTAATATTGTTTTCCCGAATAATCAACCTTGATTGCAATACAATCCTCATAATTTTCTAACTTCTTCTTGATCCATATAACATTTATGTCAGCTATAGATAATGTAGTAGTCATTTGGGACCAGATTCGTTGAGTATGAAGGAGGAGGAAATTCCTGGAACCCACGCGGATGTACAGAGGCCCATGCCAAATAGAGATTTGAGACGACACAATGTCAACCAAAAACTATGAAGTCAAATCCTAAACATATCATGCTTCTCATTGACATAAACCTTCATCCTTAATAGCAGTTAATAGTCTTCTGGCTCTCAAGGTAGTTAACATTATTTCAGTAGCAATATTGACTCTATATTATTCATGGACCTATTCCTTTAACACTAGTTTGTTTAAAAAAATACCACTGACTAGTTAAGCCCAAAGCATTGAAGCTATGCCTATATATATTTTTGTAACGTCATTTAATCATTTAAATTTATTAGTAAATATGTGAAAATAGAAAAAATGCTTATTTTGCTTGCTGTTCTCGTCTCCTCTGTTAACAATGGTAATGTTATGTGATGGATGTGATAAGGTCGTCCAAGATCAACCATCCACCAAGGGAAATAATCATCGTTACGCAGCAGTGACCATTGTTGATATCTCTATCTCGGTTACCATCAACAACGTTACCAGGACCCGTAGCGAAACCTTTCAGCTTTACACTGAATTGGTAAGCTGGTTTGTGTAGTGCAATGTTGTCAGTCGCTGACACTGGAATACAAGCAATTTCTACATTACTAGTGAAATGTTGTAGTACCTTGACACATACACTTTTTAAATTTTATGAGTGTATCAAATATTCTCTTTAACTCACCTGAGTTTTACTTTAACTGCCCTTTTGGAAACTGGATCATGAGTAGTGTTGAAACTACTGATTTTATAAGGTTGTTTTAAGCCATAATTTTTATGATGATGAAGGGGAGTTGAAATTGTTCGTTACACATCTTATGTGCCAAAGCCTGTGTTGATATTTTAAAAAGAAAAAGACGGTGTTTGTTTAACCTTTAGCCTGCTGGATTGTTTTCAGGTTTTTGCAGAGAGCGTCAGATTTGTAAATTTGTAACAATTACGTTACATGGGTATCCTTCATTTGAAGTTTTTCTCGCCTTAGTAATTAACATAATCTAAAAATAATTAAAATAAATATCTGAGTCACATTTTTGTCTAACTTATTATTGTCATGAAAAATTATCCACTAACGTAATATTTTTCACACTTAACATTTTAACACTTGTCTATGAAAAAAATGAAATAATACGGAAGTCCTAAAATTGTACTACATTTTCAAACTCGAATTATGTTGTCAATAATTATTTTTGCAGCCCAATTTTTACACCATTTTGTTCAGAATTAAATTTTATACCAGAAAAAAATTATAATGATGATATGTGTTTTTCTTTCAGAAAACAAGAGCCTGTCATAAATGGTCTCCGTTGTATTTATACAATTTTGACGTAATTTGTAACAATCAATATTCTTCAATGAAGAATGCATTTATTTCCGTGTGAAATATTTAAAAAATAATGCATCAATCGTAATAAAATTTACACAAAAGGTTAACACATCTATTCACTTTTCTGTGTTCCAAATATAAGCATATGACATTACAGTTTTTATATATTCCAACGTCAATCAGTCATCGATATCTCGAAACATGACAGTCAACAAACACTCGGCGCTCGCCATTGTATTTCCTTCGCCGATTACAGATTTGTTCAAATCAACAAATCTAGTAATCTAAATCACTTTGTAAATATTCCGTTTAAAACCAAAGTTAGAACACATTTTTCCAATTGTCTGTTGAATATTTTATGGAAACATGGTCTTGAAAAGTTGAAAAATACAAACAAAATTTCATTGAGTAGCTTTGTCGTATTGTCAACAATGTCACGTGATAAGTTTGGGCGTACAAAATTGATCATGCGACTATCTATGTTTCGTTTGTCACTTCACTGTAAATTCGCCGATTCAAACACTAGTTGTTCACATTTAATCTTTGAAATGTATTTGTTTGTCATTCTTGTTCATTTCATGGATGTAATAACATGTGCATTCATTTAATTCGTATCAGAACAAAATATTGTGTGAAAAAGCCGAGACGACACAATGGCCTCCATTTGCAATGACATTCGAACTGACATGTCTATCTATGATTTCGTTATAAAACGGTTATAATTTCTATCAAATTCCAAATGAAAATAATCAACATGAGTTATTTAGCAATTGTATACTTACAATTATTTCACATAGATGAGACTTGTTAATTCGTAATTTACTTTTTAGCGAGATAGGGTTACTGCTACTGTTTCTCGGCTGAATTTCAACTTGTGAAATCGCAGATCGGAAAGTCGGTCCATGTCATGTCAAACACATTTTATTTTTTCATATATGTATTAATTATAATCAAAATGCAATTTACTCACAGTGATTTTAATCGTAAAAACATTGTTACAGCCGGGGGCTTGGTGAACTTATGCAAATTTATCGGGTCATGAACAGAGACTCTACGAACTAGTGAAATAATTATTACAACCAAATTATTTAGTTTTTGATCGATTTATTTGTGGACGATTTTGAGATTCTAAATTATGTAAGTGAAATTCTTTGTTTATTTTCACGGATTTTTCAAAAAGTAATCGGTTGGTGTTTTCATTTACCGACATTTTCGCAAATCTCCGATTATTTTCTAGCAGAAATAAATTCAATGTCCAAATTTGTAAATAAGCTATATTAGGATATTCTGAACATAATCATGTAAAAGTTATGCATTTTACATGCACTTACTATAGAATTTCAATCAATTGAATCGAGTAGGTAACATTTTTATTATGACGTCAAACACGCACCTGCAGGCAGCTTTGTGATTTAAAATACGTTCAATATTTTTAATTCATGATTTCTCAATAAAATAAAATTGTATATGGATACTAATTACATCATGTGAAAGCCCGTTGATTTCTCATTTGGAAAATGTGAACTTTTTCATGAATCAGGGAACGTTGTCACAGACTTTTGTCGTATGCTTGTCAAAGGGTCAAACGTCAATGACGTATCATTTCGCTAACACCCCCTGCAGCAGCGAGCATCTTAAAGGCACCACCTTCCATTAAGGAATAGTGTTTAAATAGCGTAATTATGTCAGGAATACTAAGAACCAATAATCAAGGAAGCATAAATATGTTTCAACATAACCACATAATCAAATTAGAAAGGTCAAATGAATTAATGAATTGGTTCATTAAATTGTCTCAGACTCCCTCTGTTGCCAAAGCATGGATCCAAGCAAAACCTATACACTCAACAGCAGTTTTACGTCACTGCATTTTCAACATATAAACAACGTAATAATGCTGCCGGTTTTGAAAACTTTTCATCAGGGCACGATTTGTAAAAAGGTACCTCCAATTTCATACATCAGATTATAATACTTTATTCTGTATCTGTTCAATGCACTGAACAACATGCCAGCATGCCAAGATAAGTTGCTGCCCTTGAAAACGACAGAGGTAGCGCCATTCGTCATTTACTCATTAATACACATACATCAACATGTCGTCTCTGTCCATGCAAATGGTCATATGCCAGCATATCAGTATGTGATTTTCCTCCTAGGTAATTCACAGATTCATTCATGTGTAAAATGACTTCAGACGAAATATCATTCATTTTCCAAGTATTGATGTGTATAATGTATCTAAATATATTTATCAAAGTAAAACTAGCAAATTAAACTGTTAACTTCTCGTTATATCTCTATATATCAATAAGAAACGGTTCGTGAATGATCCCGCTTGATTTTCACCAGTATACTATACAATATAATACATAAAGTCCACTTGTAGAACTGTCATTACTTTGGCAAAATTTTCGTAATGTATTAATTATTAGAAAATTGCTAATGCAAAAGTTGTGAAAGTCTGTTTGACATTCATAGGTCCTATTGAGTATTCAAAAACTGTCAAATAATTCTCTATATCTGGTATCATTCATCAAAAAGCAATCCGATGTTGACCATGTCCATCGGCAAATTCCCAATGCAAGGCATAACTCTTGCCAGTCTCCACTACTCAGTAGTGGCTGATTTATATTTTGGCAGGAAAATAACTGACACCCCTATTTCGTACAATAACTACAAAACCAGGCAAACTAGCAAACTCATCTTTTGCCAATCTTAATGTTATGTTTGTACCTAATAGGATTTTAAATTTGAAAATTTTGTGAAACGAAATACAAAATCTGTCTATATAACCATCATATGAAATCTGAAACACTCAAGGCTCAAGGCTTGCAGAGGTAGGTTTCCAGAGTTTGAGACAGCCGCAGGTTGCTATTTTAGGATGTGCTACGACACAGCAACTAGGACAGAGGACGGTTTTGTTTATAGTGCAGACTGGCAAGAGTTATGCCTTGCGTTAGGAAGTTGGTCCACCGGTTACTTCTCTGTTGTCAATGTATCCTTGAGGATACCTCTTTATTCTATAAGGAAATTGATTAACTGCTATGATTTTGACCTTGTGCCTTAGTACAAAGCTCTTCAGAAGTCGAAACCGAAACTGTATACTATTCATATAGTTATTCATAAAGTTTCGTCAGTGTTGAAAACGAGATTACGAGTAATATTATCGGCCTATCGTAATTTATGAATGCACCATATATCTTATCGTTATTTTCATAGTAATTTAACTGTAAATAATAATAATCTCTTGTAACATTTGCATTGAAATATTGAAATTAAATCAAATGAGACCCTAAATGTCGAATGTTTTAAAACATATACATTATTGTCCTTTTTTCGATCATCAAAACAAAGTCATGCCAATGTTTATTTAGGAGGTAATGAAATTAAAACTAACGGATATTTTATAACTTATTTATGCGCATTAATTGCTTCAATTGAACTTTGTTCTATGAATATTAAATACATCGAATTTTAAGTAGGCGAGATGATTGTTGTCTTGATTTAAATGAAAATTTATGTTAGAAAGCCTATAGCCTAGTTTTCGTGTAAGGTAAGTAGGAAACTACCATGCAGCCTGGTAAGATTTTGATAATCATTTTATTTTGCCATGTGTGAAAGATTCACACATTTGAAATGTATTTATTATTATTTCTGTTATTTTATCAAAGTGTGAGGGATTCACACATTTTATTTCTCAGTTTATTTTGTCAAAGTGTGAAAGATTCACACTGTTTATTTCCCAGTTTATTTTGTCGAAATATGAAAGATTCACTCATTTTATTTTTCAGTTTATTTTGTTATCATTTTATTTTACTGACCCCCTTTTTTGGACTCCTTAAAAAAGCTTTTGAATGGTAGTCCATTATATGGAGTTGGTTCAATTCCAACCAGAGTCCATTTTATCTACTTTGTTCATGTTATTATTGACAATTGTATCTTAAAAATGCCTTAATATTCGGTATTGGTCATAATATTGAAATCACAAAAATATGTTTATATACATCTTGAATTGTTGGAGAATATGTGGAATAATATCAACTTATATTAAAATTAAAATGTAATTTATATAATGTAGAAAAGGAAAATGTAAGTTTTGATGTAAACTAATGAAGTTGAAAATATTACCTTTTACCAAATGTATGTCAAATTGTTTCCAGAGCAACTGAAGAGGTTGAAAAACTAAATCTAAGAACGAAATATCTGCTTTCAAGAAAGATAAAATGTCAACTGGTAAGAGCCAAGGCAATCATATTCTTTGTTCATAAATATCTAATTTCAAAAATTGTGTACATTGATTCAAATGTTTAAAAAGGACTTACCGTATTTCCTCTAATACAACCCGGGCCTCCAATACAACCCGGGTCTCTGTTAGAACTCGGGGGAAGGTGTGCTGTATGGAATAGAACCCCGGGGTTGTATTAGAGGAACTACGGTATGAGACCTATGTTCAGTATGATCCAGGAAACAGTACAAATTTGTCAAATTTGTAATACATTTGTTCTAATAAATGATGCGCAATAATTATACGTTTCCAATTCCATTTATGCTCTATACATAGATAATCAATGTCATTATATTGCAGGCGTTGGTCCATCCCCCTCTTCGTCATTGGATGGAGCAACAGAGATGGTTTGGACAATTCTAGGAAAGGACAATGCGTCCATATGTGGCATCTCTGGTGCCATGGATACAACTCTCCTTCAACTTCAGCCAAGGTTAGAGGAAATTGAATTCAAAACACGTTACCCGGTACTAAACGGCCAAACAAATAGATTTTAAGCTATACTGGAAAAAAACAAGTGTAGAAGCGAGCATAGCTCACATACTCCCATTTCCGAAATAGTCTGAAAATTGAAAATTGAAAATGGTCTAATGATTAACCTGTGTGTAAAGTTGAATGAATATGGAACTGTTAAGTCATGTTTCCATGGAAACCGCCAAAAATAAAATTCAGAAATAGGTCTAGCCCTGAAAAGACACATCAAGGCACCATGGTTGATATGTGTATGAAGTTTGGTGTAGCTAGAATGTATAGTTTAGGAGAGGTGTGGTGAGGTGAGTTAGGGTTTAACGCCCATTGTCTTAGACAAGTTGGGGTTAGGATTTTATTTTGAAACCTTGCTCAAGAGGCTTCCATATAATAATAGAAAAAAAGATGAAGTGGCAAAAGATGACTTAATTTGATGAATATCTTTTAATAAATCCAAATATATATTGCCTTTGTGACAATATACATGACAGAACAAATTGAGTAACATTGCACATTGGATATATATTTGCTTTTCATGTAACCAATCTCATTTGACCCTGGGCAAATATACAATGGATTCCAGTTTAATGTCAAACAGCTGTTTGAGGAATATTTTTTTACTAGAAACATAATATTCATTTTTAATACAATAAAAGAACTTAAACCTCAAAATCTCTACAACATATATAATCTTTTGACTTATTTCGCATCCAGATAATCATACATTCAAAATTGCAGTGATGCTCCCAGTATGTCATACATTGACATCCAGACCCTCACATCCATGGGAGGATCTGTGACGACTGTCAGTGAAGCAATTCCCCTGACTCCTTCGACTATGGCTACTCCTTCGCCTGTGACCATTCCCCGGCCGAGTGTGGCTGCTCCTCAGACCGTGCCTACTATTATGACTGTGCCGCCTCCTCCTCCAACTGTGCCTACTCCACTGACTGTGGTTGCTCCTCCAACTGTCAAATCGCATCTGCCATCTTGCTGTGAAGAAATGTTTCACAAAAAAAGGAAATTGGAAATTGATGTTATAGAGTTAAAGAAGAAAATCTTGAATGTGAAATTAAATAAGTTGATTGAAGAGTAGGGAGACAAGCTCAGACAACATATCATGTCTTGATTATTTTTAGGGGGATTAATCACAATAAAAGTCAGGGTAGAAATTAAATTTTAAATTTATCATTTCTTCATTGATATTTTCCAAAAATAAGAAGTTTAGAAGTTTTGATTATACAGACAATCCATGGAAAATGTTTTTATTCCACTTTTGAGATGTTTTGATCAAAATCAATTTGAACAAGTATCCAATGATATATACTTGTTGATATATTTAACATCAGAGGACAAAATGGGTAGATTGTCATCTTACATTATAATTTGAGAACATATTGTGATAAATTCGGCAATTTAGCTTATCTACAATTGCGTATTTGCAAAATGGTCTCTGTAGACCAAGTTGTGCCCTGGCAGCTGGTGAGCAATATCCCGTGGTTGTGTGTCCTCTGGGCCTGGGTTTGTGGTGTCCTCATCAGGCATTGGTATGTTACGCATTTCGCAAATATTATGCAATACTCCACAACATATGATGACCTTTGGAAAAGGAAAGCCTTATTAAAAAAATTCATTGAGACGTAAATATGTTTTGTTTTATAATATTTCATAAGTTATCATAAACAATTATTATTATTTAACGCCAATTATTTAACAGAGCCAATTGCTCTCTTTTTACCATTTTCCAATTCAAAAGATATTTAGAGAAAAAAATGTATTTCATGTGACCTACTGCATGTGTGCATTATTCTAAAAATCAATTCTTGATATGCAAGGCTGAGTATTGCACCAAAGTTTGTATTGCGATATAGTGAGTGAACTCTACATTCAACATTACACATTTAGTAAAAAGCCTTTCAAATGTTAAAAAAATAGACCATTAGTCAAAATGACAAGTTAACCTCTGATAGCCTATACATATAGTTTTAGAAAACATTTAATAATAATAATAATAATAGTGCATTTATATCGCGCTATTTCCATGCATGAGCATGCTCAAAGCGCACATTTAGGGATTGTCAGTCGTCAGGGAAAGCTTGGCGGAAAAGGAATGTTTTTAAACTGGCTTTGAACGATGAGAAGCTAGGAGAGTCTTTAAGTTCTTGGGGGAGATTATTCCATTCTGTGGCTGCAGCATATGCAAAAGAACGGTGGCCATATCGGACAGTCTTTGTGTTAGGAACAACAAGGAGAGACTTGGTCTGGGATCTGAGAGGTCGAGCAGGCTGGTAGATCTGAAGAAGATCACGGAGATAGACTGGGGCTGATCCGGACATACATTTGAATGTGAGGGACAGGAGCTTGAACTTGATGCGGACATGAACTGGAAGCCAATGTAGAGATTTGAGTACAGGGGTGATGGGTGACCTCCTGGGAGTCAGAGAAACAATCCGTGCGGCTGTGTTTTGGACATGTTGGAGTCTATTTGTCAGAGATTTGGGAGCATTTATCAAGAGGCTGTTGCAGTAGTCAAGACGTGACATGATGAGGGAGATTACAAGAGTCTTTGTAGCACTGGTGGTGAGATGTTTCCTGATGCAGCTGATATTTGGAATACAGTTCAACACATATTCTTGCACCCCAGAAGAATTGTGTAAAAGGTTCAGCTGGTAAGTATGCCTTTAAATACATACATACATACATAAATACATACATACATACAGACACACATACACACACACACACACACACACACATACACATACACATACACACATACTTACATACAACAGATTTCATACATACATACATACATACATACAGACACACATACACACACACATACACACATACTTACATACAACATATTTCCAATGGACATTAAAGAATTATCTTATCTTATCTTATCTTATCTTATACATACATACCTTGCATATTTTCTGTGGTGTTAGCCTGACTTCTCAGTGTATGACATGGAAGCGCCGCTTAAGTTGGCCGATTCCTCGCTCCATCACACTTCGTGTTTGCTTGTGAGCTTTTGAACTACTTTTTCTAAATTCTATATGGATTTTGATATGATAAAAATTACTAATGTAACATTACATAATATAGTTAAAGGATATATACTCTAACTCAAGCTGTATTTGAATACATAGACTAAGTTAATATAATGCATTGCCTTTAATAGATGATTGTTGTGGGGGTATTTTAAAAAATAGGTCAACTGGTCTATGTAAAACAAATATCATTGAACTACTCATCACTATAATTTGCTATAAGAACACTTTCAATCATTACTTTCTACGTATACTAATGAAACCTCATTATTCTTTTCTCAAAGACTGAGGAATATTCCTTGACAGAAACCGATTATAGTTTTGAATACAACCCAGTTACAGTTTTATAATCAACTTTGAAAATGGGCATAACTCTAATTTGACTGTTTAAGAAACAACGTGGCGAGGGGACTTATAATTTACCTGTTGTAAGACGTCTGTGAACCGGGATTAGGACGGAGACACGGGGTGAGGAGCCAGTCTTTGCACGGATATCCGCTATCCCCTAATAAACAACATCCGGCGGGCATCACATGACGGGAGAATAGTGCGTTCACACCGCTCTCGGCCAATATCCTGGAATCGTGAGTGGTCCCGGGCCATTTGGCAACAACGTCTATCAACAAAGACCTATGGGTGTTTATGCTGTGATAATGTGTGCGGTTGACATACGCAGGTTCGTACAGGGATGGTGCAATGATTTGGATGTGTGTTCCGTCGATTGCCTCAACAACACCGGAAAAATTCCATGAAACCCAACTTTGTTTCGCCTGATGTCTACAGCATTCGTCGGAAAGTGGATGCGTTTTGTTACAGGTGATATAAGATCCACAACAAACTTAATACCGTCCTTGTTCAATCTGAATCTTCTAGTCAGCTAATTTTCTGTGTACGTTTCCAAAATATTTGTCCGATTCATGTCAATAAACACAATGGCATCAATCTTTGTTTTGTTTTAGAAAATTCTTAATGTTTAAGCAATCAATGAAGCTTTCTTAATGTTAAATGTGCATCCATTGTGTTTCATAAAATTTTATTTGGCTTTAATAAGTTCCAATTAACACATCATAGGTGCTGTTTACAGTACAAATAAATTCACACAGCTTGCATATTCATCCCTTACGGCCAAATATATCATAATTACTTGTTTCCAATCAAAGTGGAGTAACATCATTATGCATGTGTAGAAACCGAAAACATGCATAGTGGTTATATGACCTATAAAACATTATCAACTCAAATTTGGCATGTTGTCTGTTGTAAATAAGATTCCAAAATTACGTTTGACTCATTGGCGCGCGTCAATCGCGACGCATTGTCCGGTTTTCGATAAGAAATCACTACTTTTACCTTCATATCGTCAATATACTTAGTCCACTATCATCAATATGGTAGTTTTCGATAACAGTCGGTACTTCTCGATAAATTGACACCATTTATAACGTTTGGCATATGTGAAAAAGCTGAAAAAGCTTAATCTGATTCATTACACCTCAAAACATGGGGATAGACACCAACATTTATTTGATATCTTGCATAGTTACTGAGATATTGACAAAAACAAGATTTTCAGTAATGGCGGCCTTAATTTGTTTATTCAACATAAACTATTGTTGGGATATTTACTGAAAAGGCTTAATATGATTCATTACCCCTCTAAACATGGGGATAGACACCAAAATTAATTTGATATCATTCATAGTTACTGAGATATTGACGAATACAATATTTTCAGTAATGGCGGTCTTAATTTGCATATTCAGCATACAATAGTGTTTTTTGTGATCTTTACTGAAAAGGCTTAATCTGATTCATTACCCTTCCAAACATGGGGATAGACACCAACATTTATTTGATATCTTGTATAGTTACTGAGATATTGACGAAAACAAGATTTTCAGTAATGGCGGCCTTAATTTGCATATTGTGCGGATTGCCCAATGATGACAGAGTGGCATCATTCAGATTCCCGAAGAGCACATCTCAGAGGTATAGAAACAGCAAAAAAACTTTGTACACACCGCAATGCAAGGTTGTCCAAAAATCAGGGGTTTGGCAACCGGACTACTACACCCAGCATGCTGCTGTTCAGTTGCAACTGTCTTCTACTTGTTATATACTGTCTGATTTAGTTTGCTCATTCAAAAAGTATTGAGGAAAGTAACCAGGAGAATCAAAGGCGATTGTCACAGATCCTGATAATGACTCTCAATTCAAACATGAACAAAATATATATGAACATGACTGACTGATTGATATTATAAATGTACTAGGACCAGCAAACCATAGGAAAGTATTTCGAAGGTGATATTCCCATGTGGATTCATGGGTTTTTCAAAAGTTATAACATCCTCCAAGTTCATACATATAATATCATCTTTTCCATGGAAAGTTATTGTCATTCATTCTCATGACTGATATATTTCAATTTATTAGTGGCATTAGAAGGCAGTCAAACTACAGGCGGGGGTATGTGAGTTGTGCTCACTTTTGCCTCGTTTTAAAAGATCCAAATAATCATTCGTTTAGATGAAAGAGTTCCTAAATAAACTGATATGGTGCGTAAACGGCATCGAATTTATGCCTTTTGAATATCATTACTATGCAATGTTACCCTTCAAACACAGTATTCATGTACGCCATGATGTACTGGCTATTTGTAATGACGATGGGTTCTCCAGGTAATGAGTCAGCATTCACATACATGTACATTCTGGTCGCCGCTAATGGCTGCGATACTGTTAAGCAATAACTCACTCACTCATTGTACATTCTGATCCTCTTCAAACCATATCTTTGAAAATTATAAGGGATTTTGGAATATGAATCATACACTGCCTCTACTGATATAAATCCAACGGTCCAAATATCAACTGAAGGTCAATGTTGCAACTATTGCTTGGATCCTCAAAAGAGTTATAAGTAATGGTTTATGTTTTAATGGTTTACTCCAAACAATGTTTTTATGTTAATATATTAAATTTGGAGTCAGTGATAAGTTTATTTGCATGAAGAGTATATATCGGATCAATTATCAGGTTGCCTCGGAATACCTGCACCCACAGTAACGTGATCAGAACTTAAATAGTTTGCGATAGTAGTATCTCACTCTCAAGTATAACATGTAATGCCATTCGAAACGTATGACCAGAGTGGTTGATCTTATATCATATTATAACAGATTATTAGCTTACCGAGCCTTGTCCACGTGAAAAAGATGCTCACCAATTGGATAGTGTCCATATTGAAGTGTTCAAGTACCGGTGTTGTGATCAACTACCGTAGGTACATGCATATACATACATATAGACACCGCCGCCTTCTCCAGTCTTGAGAAATAGCGTTGTACACTAACAGTTTTCCAAATGTACCTTGATGAATTATTGAATGTTAATTCGATTTTATGAAATGTCTGTCAATTCATTTCGTGGATTGCAGACATTATAATGGTTTACCAAACAAGTGAACAATTTCAAATTTATTATATAGAAGAGATTGTTATCAAAGTATAGTTACTGTAGTAATGCTGCATTTTGTAACTGATGTGTTCGTTTAGTTTCATAATTCGTTGATACATACATGCTAGGCATTTCTTAAAATTACCGATAATAGTATGCTTCTCCTTCAGGTAAAATGGCCTGATGATCCCTTTATCTCACTTCTATAAAGATGGTTCTTCAGACTGTAAAACTCTCTAGAAACGCCTATAACTGATATTATGGCTCATAGATTGGTTGAAAGCGTGAAGGGTTGTTTCTTATTTGATCGGTCGGTTGAAAAAACTGCATTGGAACCGAACACATTTAACTTCATAAGGAGTTGACGAATCGAAAAACTAATGCCCATGATAAATACGTTGTCCAAAATATTTTAGTGGAAATTGAGTTCGGGCTATTATGAGGGTTTATTATATCTCCTCTCCCTCCCCAAACAAAACAAAGAATGAAGACCAATCTCAAAAGGTAAGAAAGTATAAATAAGTTATATGAACAATATTTCTCCAACTATGTTCTAAGCTGATACTTTATAGCTAAGAGCAGACACTAGTGCTGGTAAAATACATACGTTTTAGAAATAATACGTAGTCTTTGGTCAGGGACTTTGGACGTGATAAAGCGCTGTTATAGTTAGAGTATGTTTCATCTGTAGCATCATGAAGAACGTATATACGAATGTTCAATGATGTTCTTAAAATAGCATCAAAATCAACTTTGCAGAATGTACAAGTCATTTAAGCACTACTGTCCACTCTATCAACGATATAACATTGAAATATATGCCTGTGTCAAGTAGTAATGCTGTCTCACAGATGGTCAGTTACCAATCTAGTGTATTGAGTTCATTACCAGTAGCCTGCAGAAGTAGACGACCCTGCCAGGGAGCTGTTCACTGGGGACCTGTGCCAGACTCTAACTCATTTCATGATGATTGGAGTGTCAAGTTAGCGTGTATATTCCCAAGCAGGTAAATCCACTAGTTGACCAGGACTTGTTTGCCTTATATCTTAAGAGAGTGTCCGTGAGTTTAATCTCCCCTTTAAGTAACAGTCACGTATGTAAACATCTATGGTAAATGTATAATTTAGAACCACATTTTAACAAGTATCGTCAAACATTAAATGACCATTTTCAAAGTCAGATCGAGATTTTGTTGGTCTCAACACGTCCCATTGAATATGCTCTTTGTAGATAACTGGTTATTTGAGAATGCTTTGATGTTGACAGCACGTATTATGCTTTCAACCGCATTCAAGTAATAGTATGATTCTTAAATTGTTCTCGATAGTAGTTCTACTAGTGGTGTATTGTGACATGCCTTACCCTGTGAAATGTCCATTGGTTTATGTCTCATCCTTACTTTAACTCTTTTCTTACATAATATGAAAGCACCAATAGGTAAATAGCATATATCAATACCATGACCTCATGAAATCAAGTTCAGAACTGTGGTACATGGAGCTGACGCTTTAACCTACTGCGCCATCGACGCACGTCATTACCGGCAACAGCATTGAGTCGCCACCTCGGTTGAATCAAAATGAGTCTACGCAGGGCCACACAACTACGACGTTGGCGTCGGGTTCTATTTTCAGATGAGCCGATCGAGGAGTGAGGGTTTACAGGCGAACAGGTGAAAGAACGGTCAATTGTTGTGTCCAGACACATGTTACCATAACCGTATGGTAGCGGGAGTGTAATAGTCTGCGATAGTGATTAACTTCCTCAACGCCAACGCATTGGACACTTGTTGGACCACCTTGACAGGCGAATTCGAAGTCAACAAAACCCGCAAACCAACCTACAACATATGGCTCATGCTCTCACTGACAAATGAACACGTGTCCCAGCTGACGTCATCAGATGCTTGACTACGTCAGCATCAATACTCGTCTTTGCCTGTATCAATGCTGGAGGTGGACACACTCGGTATTTGAGACTAAATTGTATGTTTTTCCAGGCGCTCAACATTGATACTTTTGTAATTATATCTCAATGTTGACCCCATGAGCAATTTGATAATATCTTGTGATAAAAGCAATTGCTTAAATTTTCAAAAATTATTTTTTGAAATAATATAACTTTCAAAATTCTTATTGAATTTGTTATATTTTATTAAGGAAATTCGAAACCAAAGGAAAGTTGTTTATGCCCGTCAGAATACAAACCATGGATATTAAAACATAATTTTGACATGACATAAGGTGAGGAAAAAATTGAAGATGTAATCTTTTTCACATGAAATCGGCATAACTTGCAAACACTGATCAAAACAATGACGTCACATGTGCAATAAAAAGCAGAACATCTCTCAATCCTCACTGCTTAAAAGTACATGTATGGGCACGCCACGGAGTCAGCGATACTAAAAGTAATCGTATGGCTTCAATACATAGAAAAAAGACATAACACATATGACATTTAGGAAGAGAAAAACGATTGGTATTTTCCTTGGTAGATTAAAATCAATAAAAACTATAGCTTTTGAATTGACGACAATCGTATTTAAACATGAAAACTCGCCTTTTGTTAAACAGGAAGAAATGGCCTTTTGTTATTATCAAGGAACTTAAAATGCGTATTTATACAATTTAAGGAAATCCATATAGAAACTACAAAGAGAGATTACTGTGTATTGTATGAAATGTAAAGGTTTTTTTCTCTGTGTGTATGTAAAATAAATTCCGGTTGCTGACATTGACAGATTAGTCGATTATTAAAAGCCACGTTCCATCGGTTCGCTTGAAAAATGTTTAATGAGCAGTAAACCTAATGGACGAATCTCGCCTTGTAATGTTATATATGGATCAATTCTTTGATTTCAAACAATCAACTATCAGACCATCAGTAGTCAACCGTTGCGTTCATCATTGATAGGTAAATAAAACGTGCATGTGTCATTTGAATTGATGTATTTGTACGACTTTTGAGTGCTTCGAATATACTCCCTTGTGTTTTGTTGTTGACAAAAGTTGTTTTTTTTTATTTTATAAATTAGCTATCACATTATTGTTTATTGTATCAAAGTAGGTGCATTATATATAAAAGCAACAAGCACAGTATCAATCAAATACAATATATTAAAACTACTGACATACAAATTATCCGAAGTGTATGAACATGGCTTCTAAATCAAATAGAAAATATTGTTTCCTAAACACAAATTGAGTAAATTGTATAAAACGATTGTGATAACAGATTTATCGTGGTTATTAAAATATGTTATTCATATACAGGATTGGTTTAAAAATGAGGTCACATATAGAATAAAAGACATACTTCACAGAGACGAGTGTAGAACTATTTTAATCAAATACTGTCATTTAGTAAAACATTGACACAGCAGTGATGAAATGAAATTATAACTTATCTCGAAGTTAAAGGCACATGCATATATAACCTGCTTGATAATGATTCAAGTACCTAAACCAGAAGTAGTGTTAATGAAGTTTAACATATCTAGCTTTTCATTAAAGACATGTAACATTGATAGATTGATAGATTAGGGACCATGTTCTGCAACAGTTAGAAATTGGTAACAAACAGAAATCTGATCGAGATATAAGGTAAACAATGTCGATGGTATAAGCTAATTGCATCTTTTGAATATTTCAATGTTTCATTTGATTACACATTTTACTGTACACTACGGAGAGGGGAGGGGATGCGTGACTGATGAAACTAGAATGTGTAATAGTTGAGTTGGATATTCCTAAAAGATGTTAAGAAAAACAGAAAATATAACATAAAAAATATCATTAGATCCAGGCCTTTCTTTTCATAAATTAACGGAGGCGAATACATCATCTGAATGGTGAACCGAAGAGATCTGAAATACACATTGTGAAGGAAGCTTTCCCTATGGACATAACTGAACAGCAATATATGTAGACAGGAATGAAAGACGTTAATTACGTTAATTACATATTTCCAAGATTTCTGAATAACATTGTGAACATACACGACGCTTCGGAGTTTCGGAGTATATACGTCTTCCTTCATCAGCTGAATTGTAGAGAATACGAAAACAGGGTATACGTGCATGTTTATAGGAATGACATTGGGTTTCGTCTCAGTGGTAATGTTCAAATCACCCATTAATGGACGTTATGTATGACACGAAACTGGGACTTCAGTGGTGGTGGAAAGCCATGCTTGGAAGGTATTAATCGAGTTTTTCAGTACAACATACGAACTTGTGGTAACCAAATGATAAAGACGTCAGCACTTGTCAACTTACCATTACAATGTGTATTTATTCTGCATCAATCAAGTACTATTCAAGCAATTGGTGGGCTATTGGGTAGTATTTACCATCGCTTCCTGCGATAAGTAATCACTTGTGAGCAAGTCACGACAATGTGTCACTGGTCTGCTACAATCAAACCCAAGTCAGACAATTCTGTAATAGTTACTCTCTTAGTAAATAGAAGTAAATCGAGTAGTAAAGAATGTCTTAACACTCTTTGAATGTGACTGATGTTCAGTCTCCTTTGTGTAAAGTACTAAAATTTAAGGATGGACTTGAATTGTCCCTTGCAAACCTTCCTGTGATTGTTCCCATTGCTTTCGTGACCCATAATGAAGCAACATTCTTCTTTCAGCTTAAAGACAAGAAGGGTGAATCTCTCAATACATCGCATGTCCTCGAGCGTAACAATACTTCAATTCAGCAGGTCTCCTGTACTTTCATAGATATTTCGGAAACAAATCATTGCGAGTTATAATTATATTTATACTAACATTAGTGCAAAGTATTCTAAATGTTTGTCATTGTTAATGTGTCACTTCAATAAAAAAAATTATTTTCAGTTACTGTCATATCCATGCTCAGGAAATATAACTTATAGACTCAACAGACTGATGAGCTAAAATTGGTGTGCAATTGTGCCTTAATACAAGATACCAAAGTCCCATAATACTCACATGGCAATGAATGCAACCCGTTCTCTTTGGAAAGCATATGAAAAAGAGAAAAAGTAGTTATCAAAAGCGACACACACTTATAAGACTGGTGTTGGTAAGACTTGTACCAATGCTTCCGCACCGTTTCGTTTACCTAGAAACTATTGGCTGAATGAACACGAAGATGGTACTTATTTAAGGGTTATTTGTTAACTTAAAGGAACAAATGTAAACTTGTTACATAATGTTGTGCTGTAACATTAGAAATGCATGTTTTGGGGATTGTATTACCTGATTTATTACACTCTCGATGAAGATACTACAATTGTGGAACATTGAAATGTTATTCAACACTGTTGTGAAACATTGCACGTGAAAGCGATCGTAGTCGGAACTACCTTCCAGTAGTCATATGGATTTTGGGATAGCACTGGATCTCTACCTACACGGTTTATCGCATTAAATTGTATGATTATATTGTACGGACGCTTCTATCACAATTTACTGTCAATCAGTATCGCTTTGTTGATTCAGAGATAGTTCTCTTGACATGTAATCTCGTTAGCGCTCTCGCGATTTGACCGCCATTTGCATGGCATGCATCTTGACGTAGCCTTAGTTTATAAATGTAGTCTAGATTCTAAATTCACAAGGAATAAACTTCATGTTAAATCCACGAATCCTGTGACAATCGTCAGTTGAGTATTAATGCGACAACATTGTAATCCTTATAGGTACATTTTGATATTTCTTCTCCTTTTTTGCGGAATGGGTTTGATTGTTTAGAATGTAAACAAATAGCTTCGTGTCGACACGTACGTTTTCCTTGTTGTGGAGGCATTGTTCATGTCTCTCTGTTGTTACAGAATATACAATACCAAGATATATGAATAAAAAATGCTTCAATGTAACTGTCAATGTTAATGTAACATTTTAACGTTTGCTAAAATGTCGGAACTCCATTTTCGGCGCTTCTGTTGCAATTTGTGCTGTCAATGTTAACTTCATCGGCAACAAGAACAATGATCCCCACAATTTCGCTAGTTAAAACTAGCTGCAGAACTGTATGTAACTTTACTCCCCAGTATCATTGTCATCAGAGTGTTACAGAGCCTGTTTTGGCAAAGCAACTGCAGTTACTTACAGCTGTAACTAGCCTAACTGAATCGTCGCATTCCGATGACGTCACAATCACCTGACATCATTCTTAAGATCTAGTGAGATTAATACGATGTTTTTGTTTACTCGTCAATTTGCGCTTCATATAGTGTCAACATAAAGAAAATGTAATGAGTGTTTTGAAATTCAAAATTGAAACTGTCATTAACGGATATTTGCTTGGTATATTTTTTGTGTTTAGTGAGATGGCGTTATGCGTCCATGGTAAGAGATGTATCCCTACGCGTATCTACATGAATGAAGATTGAACTTTAATTACATATTTCACTAATTTAGAGCGTGTTATAAATAAAATACTTTCGCTCATTAGATACCAACACCATCCACTCGTTTCATAAATATGTTATTAAACAGGACGTCTTTTAGTATTCTCTATATGTCTATCTAACAAAGTATAACAGTAATCACTGCTCTACGCAATATTAATGTTAAGCAGTTTATTGCTCTTATACTTCGTTATAGTGGAGTCCCTAAGTGTCAAAATTGAAAAGAAAAATTGGCTTTAAGTATGAAACATGGCATGAATGATCAGCAGGCATGTATATATTCAATTTGCTTAGGTCCAAATTTGTAAACCGCGGGAACCTGGTCACGTGACCTAAATAAATAAATAATTATATGCATATATTTAGCCAGATTTTTTATATATTTTAAGTGAATGTCTACAGAATTCATGTACTTCAGCATACAAAATCCCTTATTTGGTTTATTTATTGCATATGTTGTAGTTAAAAAGTCAAAATTTAATAAATTGTTTTGTTTTGGGCTGAGGTTTTTTAAATGTTTTTTTTTACTTTGTCTGATCTTTGAACACTCAGTTATTTTTCCATGTTTTAAATTTGAAAGTCAAAACCTGCATTTGCTTTGCCTCAATTACCTAAAATCCTAATTTCCATTAGTTGAAATAATATAAATTAATATTATTATATTATTCCATAATTAAGAATTCAATACATTTAGTTATTCACAATAAAATAATGCGATGACAATGTCTCAATTTTCACTATTTACGTGCATATAGTGCATATTTTTTTTAAATGTTTAGGGTTTTTTGTATTTATTAAGTAATTTTGGCTGAGATTTAAGAGTTCTTCTTCGAAGGATTGATGCAAATTATTGTACGTGGGTCATGTTGATATAAAATTTGAAATGTTACACGTTTAGTATTTGCAGAAACGGTAGGCCTAAAATTCCAAAACTTAGATTTAGAAGTCAACACCTTTGTAATATTTCTATAGCAACATGTGATTTAGTATGAAGACAACTGAGCAACGACATGATATTTTATTTTAAGGTTATCATCATTATGTCAGATGTCATATATAAGAAATGTGAATTGTTCAATTAAATAAAACTGGAAAGGTAAGGGTCTGTCGTGGTAAAGGTTAAGGCCAAGCACACATGTACACATAAACGCTTAAAGGAACACTGAGTATATTATTGGAGTCACATATGCCAAACGTTATCATTAGAGTCATTTAGATATTTATATTAAGAAGTAAGTACTGACATTTGCTGAAAATCATTTTAATGCTAACCAGTTCCGTACAGTGACAATTTAAATGTTATTGACAACCAGACATTGTATGTCGGCTGGTGCGCACCAATTAGTGAGTGAAACGTAATTTTGAAAATTTTTCTGTAGCATGTAAAAAGACAAACTTCGGTTGATACTGGTCTAAAGTAACTAGTATACATTTACTCTGTTATTTCACTCTCGAATGCTCTGACGATTGACATGAGAACGTGCCCATTTTTTAAAGACACATCTCTTCAAAAACATTAACCAGATTGTCAATTACTTTTCATCCTTGTACAACGCTCTGAGCAGAAAACATATGGATAAAGCGCTATATAAATACTTATTTATTATTTATCAATAATTGGGACATGTAATTTCATCTTTTGAACAGGTTCACGGTTTGTGCTTAATTTTCATTAAAACATGTAATTGTCATATATTTGGTATTTGGTATTTGGCCAGATATGCAAATTCTCTGTCTTTAAAATGACAAAGGATTACAATAACGTAACATAAATAAGATTTGGTCTTAGCAGATTATTAGATTTATTGAAAAACTTGGATGTTTATAACAGTGTCTCTGTATGTATATACAGTATATGTCATTCACATTGCTAAGCTTACACATATTGTAGAAAACATCTTTATTGTGAATATACAAATTGTTTCAGAGTGTATGCTTACTTCAATAGATGGATCACATATGTTTAGAATAAACCGGTTTGAACATTTGATCTTTTGATTCAAAAACACAAAACATTATTTGATTTTTTTTCAAATTGTCTAAGATAATGTTACAGAAAACAATTCATATTAAACAATTGAATATAATTGTGAATTCTTCACCTGAAGTTAAATAAATGTCATGGAAATTTGTTGGTGAAGTTATTACTTTGAACTGAAATGATATTATGCTGAAATATAATGCTTAAGTCTACGGCCTTTGAAAGGGGATCGCAAATTAAAAATGTTTTAAAAGTTTCAACTTATACAAATTTGATTTGCGGACTTTAAAAACGTTGAAAATTACTTTTGTTTCTAAAATTGTTAATTAATAGATCAAACCTGTTTGACTTTTAAAGGGCAATAATGAAGTTTAATAAATTTCCCCTTTTGAATATTGTTAAAACATGTGAATATTTTAACGTCAACGTCAATCTTGCTTTCTGAAAACATTAATAAACACTATTGATATTAATTGATAAGTTATCACATAAGAGCTATATTAGACATATATCTAACACTGTACGTGTACATGTGTTTACTTACAGCAGACAGTCTTTTACCATATCACTTAACTACTTTAGAAGAGGTCTAGCGACTTTGAAAAGGACATGGCTTGTATATTACCTAAAACGAATTAATATGTTCTTCCTTTAAATCGATCCATTTATTCGAGAGTTTTTTCACTTCACAAGTATATATATATGCGCTCACAACAACTGCGGTTTGATTTCAGGTAGAACATGTAACAAGTTCGAATTATGCTGCAGAGACCCTAATCAATCTCATACTCCTCCTCTATTTAAGAGAAAATAAAGTGCCACCGAATTATACCAATTTTAATGTTTAAGATTTCAACCATGTTTCAGGGCAATATTTACTTTTTGCATAGGCCGTTATCAATAATATTGTCTAAAAACTATAATTTTCGACTTCTTCATAAGCCTCAGCTGCTTCACACCCTAAACTAGGAACCAACCCTGAACACTTTAAATAACTTCTAGCAAAGAACCATACTTTGGGGAATATGATCTTTGTTGGATTTGTAAATTTAATTGCCTTACTCCTGAAAATAAGGACGTAGCAGTGGTGTACTTTGATAAAATAGCTATGTATGGAGGAATAAATAGGGAAAATAGGGTCACTGATGGGGCCACTAGGGTTGGGTGGGTTGAGAGTACAACTGATTTCTTTGCTATTTATATTTATGCAATTTTCACATAATTGTAAACAATGTATCACTTTAGAAAACATGATCAGTATGTATATCTTAGATCATTAATGTATCTTGTAATACTACAGTTGGTTACCCTAATTAGATTTGCCTAAACAATGCATTAGTGCTCTAAAATAACAATAGAGAGTTGTCTCTGTAGCTCATCAGGTATTATTGTTTGGACAGTCAATACATTTACAATTTATAATCCACATTATTCAATATGTGTCTACACAAAAAACAATTATTCAAAAGCTTTACAATCTAAGAAAGAAGTAAACAAATATGTTTTTAGGGTGTGCTGTTTATTATAGTGGCCTGTCTCAATGCACTAGATGTGCTAATTATGTATCGCTTTTGGCGAAAGATTTTCAATAGAGGGCTCTTATTTGGGTTACATGGTTACTTTGATTTAAAAATATCAATATTGTCGGTAATGTCCATCCATTAATGTATGCTAATGATGCAACCCACAGTATTACACTGGTTTAACTAATCTGTCATATATGGTGCTATAGATGGTCACCTCCAACGCAACATTCTTCACTTAGTACCATCCAGAGGCCTACTTATGGTAAAAAGAGGAACATTTTGGCACAAGTCTCTAGCCAAAGGCTACACCATTTCTTAACTTGTGTATCAGTGCGCACATGAATTCACCCATCAGACTCGGAGATTGTCCAGCCATGAAGCGTGTCATTGTTGTTGAACTTCATTGAAAGTGGTCGACCGAGTTGTATACAGATCAAGAGTAACAACAACACTGCCAACACATTAAGGTTTAGGTAAGTTTAATCGTGAACACAATTTTGTCAATTCTTGTGTGCCAAATTATCAATATGCTACATATGAATTTTGGTTGATCAGTCACTGTTTCTTACAGCATCGTGACATTACACTTGATCTTGACTATTGTCAAGATTGACCTTGACCATGACCTGACCCTTTTCCTCAACATTTTCCGGCATATATATATGTTGGTTACTCAATTAGCGTTTTCGTTCTTATCATACAAAACCATCATATCATAACATTGTCTAGGCTATCAATGAGAGGGAATATTTAAGAGACGTGTCCAATATTTTATCATTCTAGCTTTGGCAAATATATGAATTGGGAATCTGCCATACTCTCAATACAGAATGTAACTCTTAGAAAGTGTTTGCAAGTATAAATAAGTATATATTTTCAATAATTCCATAATGGTTGAATTCCATACTTCTATACACACAATGAAATACAGTACATGATGTATTTTCTTAAAATAATCTAGTCAACTCAACTAAACTACATCGTTTAACCTGCTTTGAGAGGTATAAATCATCTTAAGATAAAGGCAACTGAATAAATATATTAAATTTTAACTATAGAAACATTTGTAATCAAACAAACGTATTAACAACTCCGACCTGTTGGAGGGTTCTATCGGGGTATTTTTTGTGGAAACGAAATTCGAGAGGATATTCCTGTTTATGCCCCTATTTCACTACGACCCGAATTGCCACGAATCGCCACGAATTGGAAAATTTGCACTTTCGTGAACATTCGTAGATAATTCGTAATTGATTCGTGATATTCGTAAATGATTCCTAGTTGATTCGGCAACATTCTTGTAATTCGTGGCATTCGTGGAACAAATTTTGTTTGTCAAAAGATTTTCACGAATCATCTACGAATTTCAGATTCGTAGTTGCTTCGTAAACTTCGTATTTAATTCGGGACGTTCGTAACAACTTCGTAAACAATTCTTGGAAATTCGTGGTTGATAATGTTGATGTTCTCATCCCGAATTAACCCCGAAGCATTTACGAATTGTCTACGAAGAGCTAATTCAATTTGATGTTGATATTGCAGTTCAAATTCGAGTGCCAGAGCAACACGTGCTCTCCATTGCGCCTCCATAATGGTTTGATGACTTGCAATCGCCGAATATATAGTCACGAACTATCGTAAACTATTCGTACTTGATTCGTGATATCGTATCTTATTCGTGGAAATTCGTAGTACATTCGTGACTGTGTCTTAATCATTTCTTACAATTCGTAGACAATTCGTAAAGAATTCGTACATGTTTCGTAGGTTTTTAGCATGAAAAGCTACGAATGTTCGTAAACATTTCGTACAAGTGTAAATGCTGTTCACGAATTTTGCCAAATGCTCACGAATATTCACGAATTTATGCAGCCGCCTATTCGTGGTGATTCGTGGCAATTCGGGTCGTAGTGAAATAGGGGCATTACACATATATGTTTTTAATTATGTGATTAAAACACAGTCAACTTCAAAGATACTAATGAAAGTACTAATGAAAGTAATAGTTTGATGACTTTATATTTCACAATTTGATAAAGGCAAGCGCACACTTGTTGAAAAATAAAAACGATGAGAACTGAAGCCATGCTTCAGCGCTGCGAGTGGGGGAAACTTGGCTACGGTCTAACAGCATATTATTTACTAATTTTATTATGTGTTATCTGTTACTATGTGAATGTTCTATCATTGTTTATATTTTATTTTTTAGAAAGTATAAACTTGGGTTAAATATAGCGTGTTTTCATTTCACGTAATGCCAAGAATCCAATATGGCGGATGCTGCCGCTAGATCGGCGAAAGAACTTTCCCTTTGATGCATTTAGGAGATAAACCTACTGTGGTTGAAGATCCGAGACATATTATACTGGATTGATAACGAGTAAATTTTAAATTTAAACCGAACGTGTAGCGTTGCTTGGTTTAAAAACTTTGTGCTGAATCGAGTGTATATTGAAGCAGAAGCTCGGACTTAAACTCTAATCATTTATTTATAGGTATTGTATTGTGGCAGAGCTCAACAACATTATAATGAAAACCTTAAAAGAGACTATTAAATTTCAAACTTCCGGAGCTAACTGGTGTTAAGACACGACTGCTCCATGTGCGTGACCGCGTTTGTTTATAAAATAGTAATAGTATACAATGTAGCTACCGGTTAAAACTGGAAAAGACCGGATCTCGCCTGTAGAACAAAAGGACACCATATTGCAATGGGACTTGAAATGAGCTCATGGATTTTGTAAAGAACTAATGGCTTTAGGTAGGAATATTACGAATCAAGCTTTGAACGCAGCGGAAATATGTTATAAATTATACAAGTAACACAAATAATCACAGAGTGTATACTAGAACTTACGATTAAGGATTAATTAATTAAGGTAGATGGCAGAAAATAGATTTTTGATAATGGAATAGTAGACGTATCTCATTTTCTCATTATATGTCCATTTTATAGCGAATTAAGAAAAAATTACCTACCGTAATGTTATCATGTTATCTACCTTTTGTAAATTTGTAAACTTGTTGTATATGAACTGTGTATTTGGGCCCAGGGGCCTATATACTTGAAATAAAGATGAGTGATTGATTGAAGTTGTCAACATGCTCAACGATAGACTAGATGTGCACGGGGTAGTTTCAGGAACAATAAAACGTCATAATGCAGACGAAGTTAGTGGCATTAAAGGAGCTCTGGTCCAAGCGATCTTGAGACTCGTTACGCAATGTGTAACGAGGTCACGTGACGCAAACTAGGTGCAGGCGAGCGATCGCCGGCTTTTCGTATCCAAAGTAAACTCGTCTTAATCGGGATTCGTAATCAAAACGTAACTCGTACTAAAAAGCCTGGATATAGGTTATATTTTGCTTTGCATGTATTAATAAATAGTTTGGTAGGTAACTGAACGATTGGTTGTTCAAACAAACGAGACATTTCAGATTTAGATTCATTTATTATCCTTACCTTTGCAGACAATTAGTACAATAAGAAAACGGTGTGGGTACAGGTTGTATTAGCATCATAACATGTGAAATAGATAAAATCATGTGTCTGACAAAACAGCAAAGATGTGACGAATAGAAAATGCCGGCGAAGAGAAAAAGATAAGTCGCCGACAAAGTAATTTACACCCAAAACATCTCACCACACACCAATATGTACACCTCTTCCTGAGTTGTTCAGGCTTCAGATGACGTATTTGAAGAGTAAGTTGTTATATATTTATTAACATTATTATTACTGATAATATTATATCATCATGAGACAAAATTAATATAATCATTTTCAACTCGCAATTAATTGACAGGTTGTTGATACAATATTACGGAGTCTTCTTCCACAATACAACTTCACATACGGGATTAAATGTAAATGTAAGTACTCGTATATTATTTAAACGGCATTTATTACAGGATCTTACATGGAAAGATGGGTTGACAAACAGGGTTACAAGTACATATACACGTGTATATGTTGTTTATTATAACCATACTTCATGTGATGTTCATCCATGATTGTGTTTCAACAAATTTATTACGATATTTCACAAAGAAAGCCGTAGTTTATCAAGGTGCTTAATAATACTAATAATAGAATTAAAATGCTTCTGGATGATTTCAAGGAATGCATAAGAGAGGTAATAGTGTGACATCGATTTCCTGAAAATATGTCTCCGTGTTTGGCGAAAAAATCAAGGTTTAATCTTACATTTCATTTAAAGTTTTTTTATTTGTTGCTATAACGCTTGATATAGTTTAAACGTATTAAAACACTGAAAAAGTGACGGAATCGGCAAACAAGCAAAAAAATGCTTGCATAAATGCCTCTCCCTACAAACTGCAAACACACCAATCAAACAAATAAGTTGCATACATTGAACAATCATAAAATATTAAACCAACAGGCATGTATATGGTACCAGATTACAAGACATAATTGAAGGCGTTAAACTTGTAAAGATGTTGAACGTTACATAACAGCAAGGCAATAGATGATAAGAAATAATTAAGAAACAAAGATTGATTTATGAAAAATCCGAAAATCTTTTAGATTTAACGATAACATTGTGGATGGATTTTAGCAGTACACGATTTTCGTGGTTCTTTGCTCAAGCATTTCCTTGCAATATGGATGCTATATTGAAACATGTTGTAAAGAAACATTCGTTTACTCTTGTACGATTGTATATACGTTTGATATCAGTGACAAAGTATATCAATAAGTGTAATAAAGTTACATTGTGTATCAGATATAAAAGGTTACTATAATTATAAGTGTGTCAAACAATATATTTTAATGTAATGCAAACCATAAACAAAATATTTTATGTATAAGATGTTCAACAAGCTCAGTGAAATTAACATTAAGATTGCACCATTGTACACGCACATATATACAATATGATTATACACATTTATAGAACACGATCGAATGAATGAATTACATACAACGTCGATATTAGAATTCCTGGTTTCCGTCAGCCTTTCCGTAAAGATAGACAAACTCGCGGCGGTGGTGTTGCGGTATATGTGAGAGATACTATTTGTGCGTCTTTAATGAATGATTTGGATATAGTTGGGCTTGAGGCGATATGGATACAAATCAAATGTAAAGCAAAGAACTATCTGATCGGAACATTTTATCGCGCTGACATGAGCTCCGATTACTGGAAATTAATCGATGAGTCGATTGGTAATGCAGTCGATCTTAATATGCCGACAATTATTACTGGTGATTTTAACATTGACATTCTAAAAGGAAACAAGCAAAAGATAGACAATATACAAACCGTTTATGGACTTAAACAAATCATCACAGAGGCTACTAGAATAACTCCTAACAGTGAAACTTTGATCGATTTGATATTTGTATCGTGCGCTGATGATGTTAGAGATTTTGGTGTCTTAGATCCTATATGTAGTGATCACTGCCCTGTGTTTGTTTATATTTCAGAAACTATACATAACAATCATACATTCAAAAGGAAAATTTTTGATTATTCTTCAGCAGATGTAAATGGTTTTAATGAGAGTATTAAAAAGATAGATTTTAATATGCTTTTTTCTTCAATGAATGTAAATCATATCACAGAAAAGTTAACATTAATTATAGTTAATATTATGAATGAATATATCCCTAATAAAACTGTAACAATAAGAACCAGAGATCCAGCGTGGATGAATAATGAAATAAGATTCTTGATACGGAAACGAAATCGTGCGCACAAGAAAGCCAAAACCCGAAATAGTCCTAACGATTGGACTAAGTTTAGGCAGCTCCGCAATAAAGTAATTTCATCAGTAAGAAAAGCAAAACGTGACTTCTATGCCAAAGTAGATGAAACAATAAACAATACTCATGGTACAAAGATGTGGTGGCGATTAGTAAAAAGTTATATGAAAACAAATTCCATCAAATCATGCTTTCCTTCGATTGTTTCCGATGACATAGTATATGATAACGCACAAGATATTGCTGATGTTCTAAACTCGTTTTTTACAGAACAATCTAAAGTTGCAGATCAAAACGCCGATTTGCCGTATATCGAACCGCGTGATATCGAACATCCCATGTCAAGAATAACCGTTAGTAATGATGATGTACGGGATATTATTATGAGTCTAGATACATCCAAAGCGACGGGACCGGATGGCATTGGTAACAATGTTCTGAAACTATCTTCAACTTCCCTAACTCCACTGTTAGCAGAATTATTTAACATTTCACTTCATAATAAAACTTTCCCATCATCTTGGAAACTAGCATCTGTAATTCCATTATATAAGAAAGGAGATGAACATGACTGCTCAAATTATAGACCAGTTGCACTAACTAGCTGTGTTGCTAAAGTTTTTGAAAAATGCGTCTTTAAATATGTATTTAATTTCTTTAGAGATAACAATATTCTATCCAATTTACAATCTGGATTTATGCCTGGCGATTCAACGGTAAATCAATTAACATATCTTTATAATTTTATCGCAAGTGCAGTAGACAAAGGAAAAGAAATCAGAGCAGTTTTCTGTGACATAAGTAAAGCGTTTGATAAAGTTTGGCACAAGGGTATAATACATAAACTTCATGCATGCGGTATACAGGGTGAACTTTTGGAATGGTTTCAAAGCTACTTGGACAGCAGACAGCAAAAAGTTGTAATAAATGGGTATAGTTCAGAATATAACTATGTAGACGCTGGTGTACCACAGGGCTCCGTCTTAGGACCTCTTCTTTTTCTTATATATATAAATGATATCGTAGATGGGATAGATAGCAACATTCGCCTTTTTGCCGATGATACATCGATCTATGTTATAATAGATGATCATGTTACTGCAGCTGCAATGTTAAATAATGATTTAGCTAAAATTTCAGATTGGGCAAAAAAGTGGCAAGTTAATTTTAACCCTAGCAAGACTGAAAGTATAATATTCACACGCAAAAAGCAAAATGTTGTTAAACCCAATTTAACCATGAACAGCGAAACTATTAAAGAAGTTGACAGTCACAAACATCTAGGTATAACACTTCAAAGCGATTGTTCATGGAAAGCACATATTGACGAAATGTTAAAGAAAATTAGTCCAATGATCAATTGTCTGAGAAGTTTGAAATACCGTTTATCTCGAAAAACGTTAGACACATTGTATAAGTCATTTATTTTACCTCTATTTGATTACTGCTGTCATATATGGGATAATTGCACAATTGAACAGACCATCTTATTAGAAAATTTACAGTTAGACGCATTACGTACGATTTGCGGCGCGGTACGCGGCACTAGCCATGATAAAATATATAAAGAAACAAAGTACAGTAGTCTTAAGGATAGAAGACAACGGTTTAAACTCATTACCTTTTACAAAATGTATCATAATCTGGCTCCAGACTACTTGAGCAATCTCATACCAGGAAGAGTATCAGAACAAAGTAATTACAACCTTAGAAATAGGTCTTCCATTCAAACTATTAATTGTAGAACACAGCGATATTTGCAATCATTCCTACCAAGTACCATTACCCTCTGGAATTCTTTACCAGACGAAATTATCAACGCCCCATCCATAAGTCATTTCAAAACAATGATAATTTCAAAAGACACCCCGAATTACTTAAACTTAAATGCAGGTACCAGATTCTGTCAAATCATACATTGCCGCCTCAAGCTTGATTGTAGTGATCTAAATGCACACAAATATAATCGACATATATCCGAAACATCCAGGTGTTCATGTGGTCACCCTTATGAAGATGTAATTCATTATCTGTTTATCTGCCGGAACTATCAAAATCTAAGAACAAGTATGTATTTTTACAATCAAGGATTCGACCTAACGACAATTTTATACGGTAACCGTAACTTTAGTAATTTGACAAACATTAACATTCTCAAATCCTTACATCAGTTTATCAACCAAAGTAACCGATTTTCGTGATATCTCAATAATCTGAACTACATGTATTTTGAAACTAATCTGTTTTATCTATAGCTGCAGGCAACCGTATCACTAGGCATGACCAACATCAATTGATTTGTATTACGTACTCGTTAGTTTATGACTTACAAAGATTTTGTTTTTGTATCATATTCATATATCATATTTGTATCATATTTTCTACCTTGTTTTGTGTGTGACCAGTTTTATAATCTATGTACTGGAGCGGCGTTCAAATAAGCCTAAAGGCTTGTTCGCCAATCCAGATTTCTTCTTCGGAAATAAAAATATGTTTAAACCATGAATTATGTTACCAGATGCAGCCTAATACACACTCTCGAATTTGAAAACGTAATGGTAGGGTAAATACGATGATAGCTCCAATACAAATTCTCAATTTAACATACCATATAGATGTTTCTTCAAAGGAGAGAAGTGTTGTGACAGCAAATTAGTTTACGCAATTAAGCTGAACAAAGTCATATACGCTGAGTAGTGTAATTATGTTTTTACAGATAACAAGTTTATTGGACCGGTTCAATTATATAACGAATGGCATGTCGGTGACCGGCGGCATTTCAATTGTCATGTTAATTGTCAAAAGTCTGGTCTAGGTGACACACAAACAATCATGAAATAACATTAATGCGACTGTCAGTCTAGATATTTGTCAGCCAATTAAACGTTCACTGAAAGGTTGGAACATATATTCCACCAATGGAATTTAGGGATAGGATGAGCTTTGTATTCTGTGTTCTTTGGCGAAAAACCTCCAACAAGCAGATTTGGCATTTGAAGAATAACTTATCGCTGACATAGGACGATTATTATAGTACATTGATTATAAGGCTCATGGAGAAAACAGGTTCGTTATTCTAATCTTTGTCATCATTGTATATTGCTATATTCACATGCGAAATACTTGCAAAATCATCACAATTGTACTTTTGTTATTTACAAAATGATATATAGATACATGTTTCTTGAAGAGCGATACGTAAGTCCTTTAGCTAGTTTGCCGATTCCCTTCTTTTTTTTATCATGATAAGAGACAATTACCATGTAAAACAAAACAGACAGTTAGAAGTATTTGTTTCGATTAAAATGCATTCATATTCGCGCTTGTACGGCAAGTTGTGGCGAGTAGGCCACTGCGCAACGGAAACATAGCTGCGTAGGAGTAACGCTAGTTCCATTTTCCCACTAATTGAATTTACGCTTTCCAGTGTTTTATTCAGGAGCATAGTGGGCCTTTCAGAAAGGCATTGTTAAAATGAGTGTTGTAAAGGTGAACATGAATTTTAAACATACAAAGAAAAGCGGCATATTATAAATTCCCTCTGCATCACAGAAAGAATTAAGAAACTTGAATCGTAACGCAAGTCCTGTAAATAAATCGTTGTATAGTGTTGCATACCAAACTTCTGTACCTTTACTTGTATATTTCAGTGCAAATATAATGTAATCTGGCATGTCTTTGGAGTATATTATCAACTCGAAAACTAAACCGATCACTTTGCATTTTGCTTTATAGACCTTTCCACGGCCTATTTCATGGGCGCAGCCATTTTGTGGCAGCCATTAAAGGCCCACTATGCTCCTGAATAAAACACTGGAAAGCGTAAATTCAATTAGTGGGAAAATGGAACTAGCGTTACTCCTACGCAGCTATGTTTCCGTTGCGCAGTGGCCTACTCGCCACAACTTGCCGTACAAGCGCGAATATGAATGCATTTTAATCGAAACAAATACTTCTAACTGTCTGTTTTGTTTTACATGGTAATTGTCTCTTATCATGATAAAAAAAAGAAGGGAATCGGCAAACTAGCTAAAGGACTTACGTATCGCTCTTCAAGAAACATGTATCTATACATCAGTTTGTAAATAACAAAAGTACAATTGTGATGATTTTGCAAGTATTTCGCATGTGAATATAGCAATATACAATGATGACAAAGATTAGAATAACGAACCTGTTTTCTCCATGAGCCTTATAATCAATGTACTATAATAATCGTCCTATGTCAGCGATAAGTTATTCTTCAAATGCCAAATCTGCTTGTTGGAGGTTTTTCGCCAAAGAACACAGAATACAAAGCTCATCCTATCCCTAAATTCCATTGGTGGAATATATGTTCCAACCTTTCAGTGAACGTTTAATTGGCTGACAAATATCTAGACTGACAGTCGCATTAATGTTATTTCATGATTGTTTGTGTGTCACCTAGACCAGACTTTTGACAATTAACATGACAATTGAAATGCCGCCGGTCACCGACATGCCATTCGTTATATAATTGAACCGGTCCAATAAACTTGTTATCTGTAAAAACATAATTACACTACTCAGCGTATATGACTTTGTTCAGCTTAATAAACTAATTTGCTGTCACAACACTTCTCTCCTTTGAAGAAACATCTATATGGTATGTTAAATTGAGAATTTGTATTGGAGCTATCATCGTATTTACCCTACCATTACGTTTTCAAATTCGAGAGTGTGTATTAGGCTGCATCTGGTAACATAATTCATTCATTCGATCGTGTTCTATAAATGTGTATAATCATATTGTATATATGTGCGTGTACAATGGTGCAATCTTAATGTTAATTTCACTGAGCTTGTTGAACATCTTATACATAAAATATTTTGTTTATGGTTTGCATTACATTAAAATATATTGTTTGACACACTTATAATTATAGTAACCTTTTATATCTGATACACAATGTAACTTTATTACACTTATTGATATACTTTGTCACTGATATCAAACGTATATACAATCGTACAAGAGTAAACGAATGTTTCTTTACAACATGTTTCAATATAGCATCCATATTGCAAGGAAATGCTTGAGCAAAGAACCACGAAAATCGTGTACTGCTAAAATCCATCCACAATGTTATCGTTAAATCTAAAAGATGTTCGGATTTTTCATAAATCAATCTTTGTTTCTTAATTATTTCTTATCATCTATTGCCTTGCTGTTATGTAACGTTCAACATCTTTACAAGTTTAACGCCTTCAATTGTGTCTTGTAATCTGGTACCATATACATGCCTGTTGGTTTAATATTTTATGATTGTTCAATGTATGCAACTTATTTGTTTGTTTGGTGTGTTTGCAGTTTGTAGGGAGAGGCATTTATGCAAGCATTTTTTTGCTTGTTTGCCGATTCCGTCACTTTTTCAGTGTTTTAATACGTTTAAACTATATCAAGCGTTATAGCAACAAATAAAAAAACTTTAAATGAAATGTAAGATTAAACCTTGATTTTTTCGCCAAACACGGAGACATATTTTCAGGAAATCGATGTCACACTATTACCTCTCTTATGCATTCCTTGAAATCATCCAGAAGCATTTTAATTCTATTATTAGTATTATTAAGCACCTTGATAAACTACGGCTTTCTTTGTGAAATATCGTAATAAATTTGTTGAAACACAATCATGGATGAACATCACATGAAGTATGGTTATAATAAACAACATATACACGTGTATATGTACTTGTAACCCTGTTTGTCAACCCATCTTTCCATGTAAGATCCTGTAATAAATGCCGTTTAAATAATATACGAGTACTTACATTTACATTTAATCCCGTATGTGAAGTTGTATTGTGGAAGAAGACTCCGTAATATTGTATCAACAACCTGTCAATTAATTGCGAGTTGAAAATGATTATATTAATTTTGTCTCATGATGATATAATATTATCAGTAATAATAATGTTAATAAATATATAACAACTTACTCTTTAAATACGTCATCTGAAGCCTGAACAACTCAGGAAGAGGTGTACATATTGGTGTGTGGTGAGATGTTTTGGGTGTAAATTACTTTGTCGGCAACTTATCTTTTTCTCTTCACCGGCATTTTCTATTCGTCACATCTTTGCTGTTTTGTCAGACACATGATTTTATCTATTTCACATTTTATGATGCTAATACAACCTGTACCCACACCGTTTTCTTATTGTACTAATTGTCTGCAAAGGTAAGGATAATAAATGAATCTAAATCTGAAATGTCTCGTTTGTTTGAACAACCAATCGTTCAGTTACCTACCAAACTATTTATTAATACATGCAAAGCAAAATATAACCTATATCCAGGCTTTTTAGTACGAGTTACGTTTTGATTACGAATCCCGATTAAGACGAGTTTACTTTGGATACGAAAAGCCGGCGATCGCTCGCCTGCACCTAGTTTGCGTCACGTGACCTCGTTACACATTGCGTAACGGTCTCTACCGCAGTCTCAAGATCGCTTGGACCAGAGCTCCTTTAAGCGGCTGCAACATTAAACTAGCCTATCTTATTTGCAACGCTGCGACAATCACGTATGACTTAATAAAGGATAGACGGTGCCTAGTCAACGCTTACGCTGTATAAAAGACGTCAAACTTACTGTCCAAATAATGATTCATTTTTAAGATTTCTGATGTCATATTTGCGACAAACAGTGCAAACAACGGTTCATGAGTAATAGATTGAAGAAGTTAACAGATAATAACGGTTCTGTGTGTTGTTTGATGTACCTCGGCGATATGAAAGCGCACGGAAACTTAGGGTACATGTATTTGAATGGAGGCGAATATCACTTGAACGTAGTTTTGAACTAAAGCTTACTTGTATTGTCTTTGAAAATAGTTTGGGTTTTTTGTCTTTGTATTTCAAGAATTGTCAATAGCGGCACATATATAGGCCTCATATCTGGACTTTTCAAGATTATCTGTATCAAATGTACATAGACTTACGTGTTAATTAGCTGTTGCGAAAATGATTTTCATAAATTAACTAAAGGTCCCATTGCTGTCATATTTTGCGGACATATTGGTAATCATCTCAGCTACAGGCACATAATTACCTGAGCAATGTTAACAATAATGAGAAGAATTAGGCCTATCTCCCTTCGCTCAGAAAAAAACTCTCTACCATATTACAGAAATGTAAATAACTCTCTTGAAAAATTGATGTACGTAGTTTAAACAAAATCCAAATTTCATTGTTACACATACATCTGTTTCTTATACCATGCATTGAATCGGGGCTAAATAATCCATTACCATTTCAAATCATAAATGAAATGTAGGCTAACAGTTTGAGGAAAAATGCATTTTTATGGATTTTATTTTGTAAAAATGTATTATCTTTGCATAAGAAACCCAGTTGGTCCAAAACAACATTTTCTCTTTCAGAAGATATGTAATATGTGGAAATGTATTAAAAACTTTTGTTTAAAAAATAAGTTTTTCCATAACTAAGACCTTTTGCGAAACTGCATGCTGATTCATCTTTAACATGCCCTAATTTCCTTATTAACTAGTATCCGATGAAACATTGCATTTTTCGAAGCAGTAAACAGTCAGGATTAAATTGATATATTGTTTCTGTCTTCACCCAAAACTTGGACTTAAAGTTATTTTAGAGACAAGCTACAGCTTTCGACCCATCCCCTAACGTAAAACGTCATTTTGCAGCCGCTTAATGGCGGACGACGCTAGCGCCACCACAAAGGGGAGTTACTGAGAACGTCATGACGCACTGCTCCGTGAAGAGGTCTATAGGAAGACAATTGAGTGTTCCATTATATAACCTTCTTCAGGTGTTTGTTCAAGTGTACAGTCAGTATATATTCAAATGTTCTTTCAGCTACCATTTGAAGATCCCGGGTGCTTTTGCTCCAATTTATGTCAAGTAACTGCCTATGGTTTACATGTGCATTTCAAAGACATGAAAAATATGTCAAACAGTTAATAAACATCATATTCTCGCATCACATTACCATTGACATTATGTGTGACTTTAGCAAATCGTAAAAAAAGTCAGAAAAACACCCGAAAAATATCGATTTTCACCGAAGGAATGTATGACTTATGTATGAGAAAACAATGCACTGCAAATGGCGGCCGCCGTATCAATAACACTGTCGGACGAGTAAACTATGCGGGCAATAGGAACCATACCATTCGACATGCAAGATATTTGCATACGACAACTTGAAGATAAACTGAAGAGGAATATACTCAATAACAGCGATAAAGATTTTAAAACTCATTTAACCCGGAAGTAAATTCACAAATAATTCAATGGGACAGCTGAATCATGCGTGTTTCAGTGATGATATATCTGGCAAACTTACGTTTTTTTGCATAAATCATTAATAGTGTATGCATGTATTTTAATATTTTGTAATTTGGTGACTATAAGATATACGTTATTTCATTTTTGGCGAAATAACTTTACCGTACCTGGGCTCCGTTCCATAAAAGCGAGCGCTTAAATTGCTCATTGATCGCTCAATGTAGCGCTCAAGTAGCGCTCAAGTAGCGCTAATTCTCTCTTGAACGACACAGTGCAAATTCCTCGAAGTTTGCTCGCCTTGCTACGTAGCGCTACATTGAGCAATCGCGTTCAAGAGAGGTTTCAAAGTAATAGCTCATTGAGCGATTACTTTGAAACCTCTCTTGAACACGGCCCTGGTCACGTGATGTCTTCTCGGGATGCAGTGAACTCCTATGTATATCCCAAACGAATTGCTCTGTTTGTCTACCAGATACCAGCTGCAGTAACTTGCCCGTCAGTGATGATAACCGTACTGTTCTGATTTTTAGTTCATTGTCTGGATGATTATCACAGAAATGATTTACAATGACATCAAAAAAGTCACTCTTAACATCGCAGTCATGGCATCTGTACTTCATGGCCCTGCAAGAAAAACTAATAAAAATAAGTGTTCGATGCCATTAGTCATAGTAATATTTGTAGCAAACCGTAATGTTGTAGCAAACCGTAAAACATTGCCAGCGAACCGTTTCATCAAAAACAATTTGCCACTAGCGACCGTTGTATCGACATGTAGCAACCTTAGCATGTCAAATTATAAATGTCTTCATAATTTCATTATATAATTGAAATTATCCATTCCGACTTACACACATACACTCTGTAATACTTGTTTTCTATTGGTACATTAGTTCATGAAATGTATGTTGTTTATTGAATGTTTAAACACCAAAACATTCTGAGTATTCCTCCGAGGAATTAAGAATTGGACAGATCAATGAAACGATCAACTGCTTAACCTGAAAACAGTTTTATCTTTGAAAGAGTCATACTGTTGTTTCATGGCAGGTACTCGTTGACAGAAAAACAGAACAATATAGATGAATTAGTGTGATACTCTGGGAGACCAGTACGCCTGATAATGTGTTCAGGTTGCAAAGCACGAGATGTTGAGGCCATCTGTGGCAAAATTCATTACTCAAACTACTTTACCACTATCAAAAACATCCGTTTCTTAATACAAAGATAAAATGATGGCGATACTTATCATATTTTAAGAAACGTTAAAGGATGGCCGAAATATATTTTTTTTCTATTGAATTATTAACTGCATTTGGTTCATTAGACAATTTTATGAAAAACGAGACCCGAAAAAAATGCATATGTTGTTCCTATATTAAACTAGAGCGACTAAAAGTTTGCATAACACATCGTCTGCTTTTCACCTGCGAACAACAAACGAAAAATGCGGCGGGGTTTAGAGGGTTGGAAGGTAACTGGAAGTGACGTACGTGAAGGGACGGGGTGTAGACATTCGCTTAATATTTACAATATCAAACACTGGAGAATCGGTCAGTCAATTTTTTATATCTACGCTTTGCAACAATGCCACATCGCTGTTCTGCTGTGAACTGTTTGAGTAATGTTGGTTATCAAGTTTCACTGTCCCAAAATATCGTTATATATATAAAATATAACTTATATGAATATTGAAAGACGGTGGATTCATAGATGTTCATAGACATAAGATAAAATCAATGCTAATGAGATATATGCTGACAAAATGAAACCAAGATATGTTAATATGAACGAAGTAAAGTTGAGACAACGAAATCAGATATTCGGTGTTTGAGAATGTTTGTGTATAAAATAAAACAACAAACTAGAGATTAGCAGACGCCGGCGAAGTAGGCCCTACGGTAAGCCATCGACAATTAAAGCACATCACAACATCCTGGGTTTTTTTTACGTCGTTAATCTACCGACAACTTATTTACTAACAGTACATTACAACAATCAAAGCAACTCACCACATATTTTAAAACATCAAAACTACTTGGTTATCAACGATAATCATACGTCTACGAATCCACCTACGACATCCCAATGTTATATTTTACTATTTAGTTATCACATATTAACACATTGAAACATTCATTTAATAAATAATATATGTGTTTAAGCAAATCAAATTAAATAAACATCGTATTAAATTGACATTTCAGCAAGAGTGTCAATTAATGTAAGAAACTTACCTTATAAACGTATCCAAACGGACAATATGAATATCCGATTGCACATGTGACACAAATTGTAAACCTATAAATTCATCAATGACAGTACTTGGAAACAGAAGATGGTCAAATACTAACCCTCTTTCAGCAAAAGCCTTTTCGCAAATGGCAAGTTAGGAAACCAAATAGTAATGATGATTTTACACTAAAAATAACTTCATTGGCTGACAATTATTAAACTGAATGTCGCGTTAAAGTTTATTTCGTATTTCCTTTGTGTCACCAAGACAGGACGTTTGACAATAAACATATATGACATGCTGGTCACCGACATGCCATTTGTTATATAATTGAATCGGTCCAGTAAACTTGTTATCTGTACAAACATAAATACAATCCTTCCTTCTCAGCTTCTTAATTGCGTAAACTAATTTGCGGTAACAACGCTTCTCCCCTTTGATCGGGAAGAAACATCTATATGGTACGCTAAACTGAGAATTGTGTGTTGGTATGCAGAAGTGACACATAAAGGCTATCAGATTATTTATTAAACCAATTCGTTTTCATTTACGAGATGTGCACTAAGATGCTACTGGTAACATAAGTCTTTCATTCGATAATGTTCGTTGTCTAAATAAATCTGTGTAATCATAATGTATATGTTTGCGTGTACAATAGAGCAATCTTCATGTAAATTTCATTGAGCTTGTTGACCAATCCAGTTCATGTATTTATTCATTAAAGTGAAGTGAAAATGGTTTGCATTGCATTACATCATAATTAGAATATTTTAATTGACAAACTTCAAATACAGTTATGTTTTATATTAAATACACAATGTTATTTATAAATCTGCAATGTTGTCTACAGCCAATCGTTCAGTGTATATGAAATTGTAACTACCATATTACTTTATTTATTAATACATACAAAACAAAATTAACATGCCGATTATTCAACATAATTTGATCAATTGATGCTACTTAATCTCTCTTCACCCGATTCCCGCGAGAGTCTTCTTTCCTTGTTTCAATGTCACTTGAACTGTCATTTGGTTCATACAGGTAAGGCAAGGCATCGGCCACGTCACGTGAAATGATGAAATTTGAGCTTGAAGACAAACACTCCATGGAAAGTGGTATGTCACTTTCTGTATCGCTGAAAGACATACTTCGTGTAAATGAATGTACCTTCCCTTCTAGTTCCGCGGTTATAATTGCTACAAACATACTATACATAAGCGCAGAATGCACTCCAATTAAGCAGGCCTCAGTCTTTGTAACCATATGAAATCGCTAGTTGAATAGTTAAGTAATCCGTTTATCGAAAATTTGGGTTGTTTTGATGACGTTTTCTGTCTTATAGACAGACAGACAGACAGACAGACAAGTTTATTTACGTCGCTCAGCGATTTATCATAGACAATATTACACTAAAATACTAAAACATGCAATGATATAAAATATAATAAAACTTATATACAATAAACACATACTAATGGTATAAAATATTTCTTCTTAGAGAAGCAGTTTTATGAGCAGTTTAAAATTTGCGAAAACGCGTTAAATTAAGATTAGCGGCCATAATGAGACTCCTCCACTACGTCACAGCACGATACGCTTCAGTGACCACCACCCGCCCACTTTCATTCTTGTCGCCGGGGCTTAATTAGTATATAAGTAATTTATGGATCGATTTCAGAAATTTGAAATCGAGCAATTGTCAAATTGAAACCCCTTTTCAACGAATACGAAAGTGGCCATATGTCATTTCATCTAACCTTTAATGTATCCACTGAGTTGCAATACTGGAGAACATGATCTGGATCTCAATGGATGTCATACGGTGGTTGGCAGCTTATTGGCTCAAAGGGTAATTGAACCGCAACTAATATGGCTGCCTATATCTATAGCATCTGAAATACATTTGATTGGTGTTTGTATGTTAACTTTGATGATAAAGCGATGATACATGATCTTGAAATCTTAATATCATACATAATTCCCCATGCGGAAGTTTTGGTCAACTGACTAACTGACTGACTTCTCAGTTATTTATGTGTGTATCTACATTTGAAATACTGCATATGACTGAACATTGTACTGTGTTTTTTGGTAGACAATCAACACCACCTGTCCTGTCAGATGATGACTTCTCCCCGCCCTCAGGTGTTGTCGTGTCCACGCCAGTCAGGGGGACAAACTGCTTATCCACTGCTTCAGGTAATTACAAGTTGACAAATCTTGTTCCTATTTATTCACATTTTTTAGACTTGAAAGTAAGGTAATATACAATATATTTGTGAAAACCATATGATATCATATCCAAACCTAAAATAACTTATTAAATGTACTTGCAAATTCAACTTTTGATATTGGAGGTTATTATTAGTTTTGATAGAGTAATTTTATGAATTATTTGTTGTTTTGGTTGACCGTAACGGTCAGTGTTATCCTCTTTTACTGGCTTTATATACCAATAATCAATCAATTCTAACCCATCTGGCCTCTAATTATTTGTGTTGTTTTAGTGAAGTGGATAATCTCAAGGGATAAACTCACAGATTTGACACTTGACGAGAAGTGTGGTTTGATAACTTCATAAGCAGTACATAGTACTTTTGCATTTCTCCATCATAAGCAGTGTCCAATAGCTATTCAGTTCAAAAAAATGTTTTTTTATAAGTGTAGAACGCATTTGGATAAATAGAGTTGTTTACAATTGCAGTTATATATGTTTTCAGAATCTGGTCTTATGTCAGCACCTTTAGATTTGGAACCAAGTCGCCTTTCTTATGCTGATGAACTGATGGAACTCGATGTTCAACAGGACGACAGAGGGTAAGTGAATGGGTTTTCTACTGCTGTATCTGAATAATGTTATAACAATGTTACATACAAAGGATACACATGTACATAATGCCATTTTGGAATATAAATCGATTTTTATTTTATAACCCCATGTGTTACTCAATTAACTATATTGTAACATTAGTAGAGCGAGTATTAAAAGATCAATTCATACAGAGATGGCAATGCGATGTCTCCAGCAGCTCTAAAGGATACTATTATAAGTTTTTTAAACACTCAATATCTTTTGAACCATACCTTTTATTATCTAAATCTATAGCCTACCCTATATTGCTATTCAGAACAAGTAACCATTATTTACCAGTTGAAACTGGCCGCTGGAAAGGCATCACACGCGAAAACAGAAATTGCCCTCTCTGTAACTCCCCATCAATAGCAGACGAGTTCCACTATTTATTTAAATGTTCAGCTTTTACCAATGTAAGAACCATGTATATACCAGAATATTTATGTACCTTTCCAAATATACATAAAATGAAATCATTACTATGTACAAAAAAACTCTCAGTACTAAAAGGAGTATCCAAATTTATCGCTATTGTAAATGCTAAAATGAAAAGAATTATGTAAACTGACCTTCACATATTGTATCTAATTCATTGTTATATATTATATATGTGCTCTTGTACCACCGTCGGTGGATATACAGAGAATAAAGAATTGAAAGAATTGATAACTGACTGACTCGTGACCGATTTGACCTTGAAGATCACATGCGATTAGCATTTCAATTAGCAATTCAGTAGTCCGTGTCCAGTGTATGAATGAAATGTTATAGCTGAGTGAATTCAAGCTTTCAGATCGATCAAGCGATCTGATCATTGACAAGTACATGTTGCTAATTATCTTGTTTATTCCAGCTCGTCAACTGCAATGATGGACGAAGGAGGAGATTACAGCGGTTGTTTGAACCAGACCTTGTAAGTACCGTGTAATATCTGTTGAGGTGTAATTAGTCATGTACATGATCTGTCTATTACATAAGTTTATTATCGTTTCCGTTCTGAGTGTGATTTATTGCTTTGTGGCAGGCTGGTAGATTGCAAAACATAACACAGTTCACTAAAGGTACTTGTCTATTCATGCATGAAAGGAAGGTTGAGTAAGATATCTGAAATACCATTTACTTTGTGTGTATTGAAGAACTCTATCAGATATTTATTGGTTGATACTTACGAAATAAGTAAACATTTATTTGTTCTGCTGATGATAATTTTATGAAATTATTTATACATGTACATGTATGACTAAACTTCTCAGGAATTCTCCTATTCTTCTCCTTAGGGCAAATATTGGTGAGGATGTCGACATCGGTGCTACGGAAGATGACCTGCTCCTGCTGTCTACCCCCCAGAATGACTATTATATATAACTGAAATAAATAAAGCATTATTTTATCTGTCTATATCAATGTAATGTAATACAAGTATCATTTTAACCTATTAATTATACGTGTGTACTCTATTATAAATACATATCCGGTTTTAAAAATGTATCAAATATAAGACATTTTACTCGTTCTCGTGTATAAATGCACAAGCCACGATGTGAGGACAATGAGGGAATTCTTCAGAATGAGGGAAAACTAATATGAATTAGTTTTAACTTGAAGTACATACTTTGCAATGTTATTATTCTGATGAGTAAGTAACTACATCAAATTATATGTAGGCTCAATATACCTTTCGTAAATAATGTATCATATATATTTTTTTGGATAAGAATATCATTGAAGAAGTATACCTTATCACTTTACTTAAATATTACAACCGTCGCTAGGACAATTCCTAAGACATAAGCCAAATTTGAAAAAAGTACAAACAGAACTCATTTCGTGAGAGTATTTATGCTACACTAAAATACATGTAAGTGTATGGATAATAATACATTTTGGTCAGTGTATTGAGATAAATTTTATAAACATGATTTAGAGCGTGAATTTTAAAAAAATTAAAAACTAACACGTAACTAGATCAACGTAAAAACAAACCTCTTTCCCTGGGCTCCCTTTCCCTTTCCATGATTTCGCATCTGTTCACGCAAGCCACTCGATTTGTCCCACAACTGCATAACTCTCCACACAGTATAATAATAATGAATTTCTATAGCGCCTGTTTCCAAAACATTTTGCTCAACGGCGCTGAGAAGAGGAAAGATAGAGTCTATGGGAGAGATAATTGGTTAAGTTTGAAAAGATGAGTTTTAAGGGCTTTCTTGAAAGAGTCTCTTTCTGTGATTTCTTTGATGGAGTTTGGGAGGCTGTTCCAGAGTTTAGGGGCTGCAGCTGAGAACGCTCTGTCCCCCATTGTGGTCTTGGTGGTGGGCTGGGTGAGGAGAACGGAGTTGCTGGAGCGAAGAGGTCTGCTTGGCGTGTGGAGGTTGACATGGTTCTTGAGATATCTTGGGAAGTCAGGGTCGTAGATGCAACTGTGTGTTAGAAGGAGAAGTTTAAAGTTGATTCTGAGAGAGATGGGAAGCCAGTGAAGTTTATCTAGGACGGGAGAGATGCTGTCATATCTTGGAACACGGGCGACGACTCGGGCAGCAGAGTTCTGAATTCTTTGTAGTTTTGAAATCAAATGTCCAGGAATTTTGTGGTAGAGAGAGTTGCAGTAATCTAATTTAGAGAGCACAAGACTTGTCATGAGTAGCTGAAGGGTGTTGTAGTCAAGGAGATGCCGAATTTTGCTGATGTTAAAGATGTGGAAGTAGCAGGACTTGGAAAGGGCAGTGATCTGTTGGTGGGGAGACATAGTAGTTTCAAATATAACTCCTAGATTTCTTGCTGTGTCAGTTGGTTCAATCACATCTTCATCAATTCTTATGGACAGAGACTGTGGCAGTTTTTGCAATTGTTGACGTGATCCAGTTGCTAGGAATTCTGTCTTGCTTCCATTTAATTTAAGGTAATTTGTTGTCATCCATGTATTTATTTCTGCAATACAGTCTTGGATTTTAAGTGCACAGTTGGCAGCAGACTTGGGTTCCACAGATATATACAACTGGTTGTCGTCCGCATATAGGTGAAAGTTCAGAGAGTGTTTTCTTACAATGTCTCCAATTGGGAGAATATATATGCTGAAGAGCAGAGGCCCGAGTACCGAGCCCTGAGGGACTCCGCAACGGAGTGGTGTTGAACATGACATTTCAGAATCAATTTTCACAGCTTGAGACCTGCCAGAAAGGTACGACTTCAGCCAGTCAAGAGCTGTTCCCCTGACTCCTATCCTTGTGTGAAGACGCTGGATGAGGATCTCGTGGTCGACCGTATCGAAGGCACTTGACAGATCTAGGAGTACCACCAACGTGACCATCTTATTATCCATGGCAGACATAATATCATTGTGAACTTTGACTAAGGCTGTCTCAGTACTATGTCTGGCACGGTAGGCAGATTGGAATTCCTCACAAAGTTCATTTTTGTTAAGATGGTCTGTTAGCCTTTTTGCTACGATTTTCTCCATGCATTTTGAGACAAAGGACACGTTGGAAACGGGTCTATAATGTTTGAGGTCGTCGGGGTCCAGCGATGGCTTCTTGAGTAGAGGGGTGATGATTGCCTGTTTGTAGGTGCTTGGGACCTCGCCGTTGCTGAAGGAAGTATTGAATATGTCGACCAATGGGAACAAAAGGTGATCTATGGTTGTTTTAGTAAGCCAAGTGGGCATGACATCGAGTGATGACGTCTTAGTCTTTGCACTAAGGATTACCTCCTTGAGGTCCTGACTTGTGATGTTCCTGAAGGAGTTAAGTGTTTGCCCAGGGAACTGCAATTCACCTTCTTCAGTTGGGAATTCCTGAACTGCCTCCAGCTCAGTCCGAATGTTGTCGATCTTGCTGGAGAAGAAATCCACAAATCTTCCCGTCAAGTCTTTCTTATTGCTGAAAACAGGCAATGTGCAAGAGGATTTGTGTTTCAGAAGGTTATTGATGAGCAGGTAAAGTTGTCGAGGGTTCTTCTTGTTATCCTGGATACTCTGTGAAATGAACGACTGCTTTGTGGAAATGAGTAGTTTATTGACGTCGTTCCTGGCTTTTGCATAGATTTGTCGATGTACTTCGAGCTGCGTTTTACGCCAAGTCCTTTCAGCTGTTCGACGTCTCTTCTTCATTTCACAGATTTCATCAGTGTACCAACCAGTATTTGGACGGATCACAACAGTGCGTGTTTTCAGAGGTGCATGACAATCCAAGATCTTCTCCAGAGTCTGATCAAACTTGTACACCTTCTCATCAACTGTCTCTGCTTCTGAAACTTGATCAATCAGGTCGGAGTTTGAGATGTCAGAAGTAAAATCTGGTATGTTGATATTTCTTGTTTTTCTGTATGAAAGAGGCTTGCGCTGCGGTTTAGGCTTGCTCAGATCAAGAACTGTTTTAACAACAAAATGATCGGAGATACCGTCATCAGACACTGTGACTGTCTTTATCAGACTGCATTCTTCTTTTGTAAGTACAAGATTCAAAAGATGGCCTGACCTGTGAGTTGGACCACATACATGTTGTTTCAATGAGAATGAATCAATCAGTTCTCTGAATACCTTGGAATTGGAAGCAGAGTCCATGTGGAAGTTGAAATCTCCATATCCCGGCTTTCCGACAAGGACAGGCCCCCCTTTCTCCACGCGACTACAGGAATTTCGACATGAACATACGCTTGATAAGGGGTATTTTATACAATGATATGTAAATACTTTTATGTAATTTATTGTATATATAATATTGGTTTTAGTTTTTACTGTGTGTCTCTCATAACCCTAAATGGGTGGCTCGGCAATGTATTTTATGTTATATTTACATGTATTTTTATTTGCATTGTACGAGGTGAGACCAAAATAAACTATCTGTCTGTCTACGCTTGCCATCACTGTTGGATTTGTAAACAACATACCATTCCAATTTCGAATTAACTAACGAAGGGGGAAACCCCTAACGAGAAGCGAGTCCTAAATCCCCCTCTACTCGCGGTCTGTGCAGTGATCCGTAGCTTAGCTCGTTAGCGCACGGACTACTCATACCGGATTAGGCTCATGCACGGCTAACCCCTTTAACATCTCCTCAATAACATGAAAGCATTATACATGATGGAACTAGTTTTAGTGTTACCGGTGTTAATTTCATGACAATATTTTACAATCACAATTTACTTTGTTGGTATCAAGGTTTGATGTTGATTTAGAGTCAATGGTAGGCATTAATTATTCTTATTGACAATTTTAACGTTTCAGTTTTATTATATGCAGACGATATTGTTTTACTTAGCCCTGATCCAGAAAGTCTTCAAGTGTTACTGAACATTCTTTACCTGTGGACAAGGAAGTGGCGAGTCAGCATAAACATTTCAGGATGAAAAGCGTGCTTCAACATAACGGGACTTTCCACTGTGGTCATGTGACACTCGATTATGCAGACAGCTACCGTTATCTCGGAGTGTGGATGCACGTGAACTGTGACTTACGCTATGCTGTTAAAGAACTTGTTAAATCTGCTTCACGTGCTTTAGGATATCTTTGCCACAAATATTACACCTGTGGAGATATGCACTTTGATGTTTTTACTCGGCTTTATGAAAGCATTGTTCAACCTGTTTTAACTTATTGTTCTGGTCTGTGGGGAGTCAACAAATATAAGGAAGTCTACACTATACAGAACAGAGCTTGTCGTGTCTTTCTCGGAGCCTCAAGAAATACTTGTAATGTTGCTGTACGAGGAGATATGGGATGGCTCGACTGTCAGTTCAAACTCTATTTGGAAGCTGCACGACTGTGGTGCAGGCTGGAACGAATGCCCCCGACCAGATTGACCTACAAGATCCACCAGTGGTCACTTATGAGAGGAAAGTCCTGGGAGAAGAAGCTACAGCGTGTCTACAGTGATCTCGGGCTGACAGATTTGATAAATAACACTGATAGATCTTCGTCTTGGGTTTTAACGAATATTTTATCCAAACTTGTTTTTATTGATAAACAGCGGTGGAAAGACAGCGTCCAGGCCACACCCAAACTTAGAACTTTTAGATTTTTTAAGACTGAATTGCACACTGAAGATTACACCCGGCTCCCTAGATACCAGCGAGGAATACTTGCTTCTCTACGATGTGGTTCCTTAAAACTCGAGATCGAAACGGGCCGTTATCATTCCCCTCCTTTACCTGCTGCACAACGCTTTTGTAAATACTGCACAGACCAAGTTGAAGACGAGACTCACTTTCTTTTATACTGCCCCCTTTATGATGATATTCGTACTTCTTATTTCCACAATATGTTTTATAATGCACCTGTAGATATAACAATTTTAAACAATTATTATACTTTACCGTTTTTAGGAAGCATGTGCCTCAAGATGTTTATGCGGAGAAAACTGTTTTATGCATAATACTGTTGGGTTTTTTAAATTAATATTTGATTCATATCCAATGTACCTTGTAATCGTCATAATCTATATTTTGTTTTATACTTTACTTATGGTTATACTATTTATACTTTTAATTTATCTTAAATTGCTTTAATATCCCTTTTCATATCTTAATCATATAATGCTTTTAAAGAATTTGTAGTCTCTCATAACCCTTTTGGGTGGCATTTGTACTCTTAAGTTTGCAATGTAAAAACTCTGTATTTTTACCCATGTTGTACAAATGTTGAGACTTTAATAAACTATATTGTATTCTGATAAGCTGGGGAAAATTGAGAGAGATCAATAGTCGGGGAGCAAGACTGCTAACACGTGTGGGTAATAATATGGTGTTCATGTCCTTACTGCTTTCAAAATTAAATCATCTATTTTCATCAATAACAATGATGACATTTTCCAGGTATTTCAGAAGATATGTTTTATTTTTATTTGGAAGGGCAAGACAGATAAAATTAAAAGAAATTTTATTTCATCTACTCCGAAAAATGGAGGAATTAATGTTCCAATAGTGAAAAATATTATTAAAGCTAAAAAATGGCATGGATCAAAAGATTGCTTTATGACAGTTCTATATGGAGTAAAAATGCCGCCTTATATATTCCAAATATTCAGAGACTAGGGCTTGCTGATGGTATTTATATTGGCAAATGTATGGTTCCCACTATTTCAAATCGCTTTTGGCATGTTGAATGTTGACATTCATGTTGAGGCATGGGCAGAGTATTCAACAATATGCTACCATGATGAAAGTTGTTACTCTAACGTTTTAAATCAGTCGCTTTGATACCATCACCACATATTGATAGGCGGGAAAACAGTCTTTTACAACAACAAAAAATGGAAGAAAGAGGCAAAAGTTATTTGAGAAACAAGGTTTGAGAACTGTACTTCAATATTTCCAAAAATATAATTTCACTATCAATCAGTTGAAAAACGTACACACTTTCCCCATTCTTCCATTCAATATCTCAGTTATAGACAATAGAAAACATTTTTAGAAAACACTATGCCAATTTAGTTTAATAAAATCTAATGGGCAATTAAAATTGGAAGATAAATTTGACAAGGAATTTTAACAGAATAAATGGGAAATTTGTCATTTGATGTGTTAACTTAAAATGGTTTCAATATAAGATAAAGCAGAATACTTTGACAACCAACTTTTGTTTGCATAAGATTGGATATATTGATTCACCGTTGTGTTTTTTCCTGTAAACAAGTCCCTGAGAGCACAATACAGTTATTATGTGATCGTATTTGCACTAGAAAAGTGTTGACTTTAAATATATACAAAAGGAAATATTAAGATATTACCAGGCATTGCCTTATATTGCTTTACAAACAATAGGGTGTCAATATTCTATTCATTTCGGTCCTCTTTCCACGCCTTATTTAGACATTTAGAACATGATATATAATTTCTGTGAATAATACAGATAGATACTTTGAAAGCAATAAAGATCTTGCAAATGTCCATAAACTTCAAAAGCTGCAGATGGATCTTGTGTAATGTCTATTGACATGACAGTGTGAACAACTCTATTGATGTATACAATTATAAACCTGTACATGTAAACATCTGATGGGGAAAAAACATTAAAAATCTTAATTTTAGAAAGACAATATTTGTAAATCAAGAATTGTGGGAACTTGTGAGATGTGAAAATGATACAATTGACCGTTGTGTAGGATCTCGACCTATCCTGGACACAGAGGCCCTCTGGCGTGTCTCTTATCCTTCACATTCAACTCTTTAAGACATTTCCTTTCCATAAAAAATGGAATATATCGTCAGTTTATCGGTCACATTTATAGCTGTATAACACTTTATGTGTGTTGTATCAAAGACTTGAATGTATACATTAGAACAGAAACAAATAACAGTCAGCTGTCTTCACATTTACAGAGCGGCAGTACTAAGCAATGTCGCTGACAGCCGCATTAATCTCTTAAATTATCTGTCACAAATCCCCATTCATTCGCTTTCCCGTTCTTTTTCATTTCCCTACAAAAAATTAAAGAGTGGTTATTTTTCTAAGTATTGGTAATCCCCGTTCACCATAAAACCTTTTCCCGTTCTTTTTCATTTCCCGACAAAAAAAATTATAGTGGTTATTTTTCTCAGCATTGATAATCCCCATTTCCTGTAAAGCATTTTTCCGTTCTGTTTCATATCCCTTAACAGCATATCAAAGTGGTTATGTTACCAAGTACACTCCGCAGAAATAAACCGGGATGTAAACATCTTATCAAATCAAATATCTCGAAAATACTATTTCAACTGAGTTCTGCAAATGATATATAAAATGTCATTAATGTCTTCCTACAGGCAGGATTTCATTGTGGAATTGTAAAACATTCCACACATTTTAATCCTGCCAAAATTAATTGAATAAAATTTCAAACAAGTTATGTTTATGAAAGTTCAAAGAGAAAAAGAAAAGGATGATGTATTTCACTGAGGACTTCGATCAATAAAAAGATACACATCGTACATTGTGAAACCGTTTTTTTTTAAATAAATCTTGAATTTATGCAACTGAATTTTTTGTTTGTGTTTTCGACAATGATTTCAAAACTTCAAACAGTTAAATGGTTTCAAAACTTGATCTTCAGTCTTACATAAAGTAACACACACATAGGTAAATATATGGAAATCGGGTTTTGTATTCTCACACAAGTGAACATTATGTGTATTTTCTCACGAGTTAACGTGGTGTGTACTCTCCCGTGAGTTTACATATTGTGTATTCACATGGGGGTTCAGATGCGTATTCTCACAAGACTTAACATAATGTGTAATCTCACATTAGTTAACATGATGTGTATTCTCAAAAAAGTTAACATGATGTGTATTCCAACAGGAGAGAACATTATGTGTATTTACACAAGTGAACGGTATGTGTATTTACACAAGTGAACGGTATGTGTATTCACAATCGAGTAATCAAATTAATTAGTAAATAATTATGTTGTTCTTTCATACCAGTTAACATGCGTGTATTCTTACCCAAGTTAACATGAAATGTTTTCACACACGAGTTCACATGTTTTGTATCCTCAAATGAGTTAACATTTTGTGTATTCTCATGCAAGTTAGCATATTATGTAATGTACACAAGTTAAAGGGACTGTAGCACGTATTTTTTTTTTTTTTTTTTTTCACATTTCCTATTTATAATGATAGTTTCTGTCATTTTAATTTACTTTAGATAGCAAAACATCTTATTACACAAACCAATTATCCGTAGTAGTAATAACGGTGTTGTGTAAAAAGCAAAAACTGCATGACGGCCATTTTATTGTGAACACATTTTATTATTTTGAATGACAAAATTTCATAACGACCCCATGGCTAAACTGAGCCATGTAAACTAATGTTTACCTCATCAGGCCTGAAAGGCCCGATGGGCTTATGGCATGGCATGGTGTCCGGCGTCCATCAATCCGTCCGTAAACTTTTCGCTTTTTGACTTCTTCTCCAGAACCAATGACTCCACAGAGCTGAAATTTTAAGTGCAGACTCCTTGGCCAATGGGGATACTAAGTTGAAGATTTCGTGACCCCATGACCCTAAATGGGGTCACAAGAATCACATCCTTGAAAACTTATTTTCATCTTCTTCTCCAGTTCCAAAAGGTCTAGAGAGCTGAAAAAGTATGTGCAGACTCCTTGGCCAATGGGGATTCAAAATTGTAGACTGTGTGACCCTGTGACCCCAATCTAGGTCACGGGTCATGACCCCAACAAATTATTTTCATCTTTATCTCAAGTATGTTACGCTCTAGAAAGGTGAAATGTTGTGTAGAGACTCTTTGGTCAAAGGTGATTCTTAATTGTAGGATTGGTGACCCTGTGACTCGAAATGTTGGTCACAGGGGTCATGACCTAAACACCTATTTTTTGCTTGTTAACAATGTATTACTTGAGATAACTTATATTAGATCTTCAATCTTAGATAATAAATCAATGAAATCCTGATGAGCTACAGAGCCCATGGCTCTATTTTTAACTTGATTTTCCGAAAAGAGAAGGACGTTTTACGGTTTGTGAAATTATTTTTCAAATACTTGTCATCGACGTATTTGAGCAAAGAAAACGTGCTACTGCCCCTTCAACTTATTATCTATTCTTACACGTGTGTATTCTCACGCGAGTCAACATGTTGTCAACATATTAAATAGTTCTCTGTGCTTGGTGTTCATGTTGTCAACATATTAAATAGTTCTCTGTGCTTGGTGTTCATGTTGTCAACATATTAAATAGTTCTCTGTGCTTGGTGTTCATGTTGTCAACATATTAAATAGCTCTCTGTGCTTGGTGTTCATGTTGTCAACATATTAAATAGCTCTCTGTGCTTGGTGTTCATGTTGTCAACATATTAAATAGTTCTCTGTGCTTGGTGTTCATGTTGTCAACATATTAAATAGCTCTCTGTGCTTGGTGTTCATGTTGTCAACATATTAAATAGTTCTCTGTGCTTGGTGTTCATGTTGTCAACATATTAAATAGTTCTCTGTGCTTGGTGTACATGTTGTCAACATATTAAATAGTTCTCTGTGCTTGGTGTTCATGTTGTCAACATATTAAATAGCTCTCTGTGCTTGGTGTTCATGTTGTCAACATATTAAATAGTTCTCTGTGCTTGGTGTTCATGTTGTCAACATATTAAATAGCTCTCTGTGCTTGGTGTTCATGTTGTCAACATATTAAATAGCTCTCTGTGCTTGGTGTTAATGTTGTCAACATATTAAATAGTTCTCTGTGCTTGGTGTTCATGTTGTCAACATATTAAATAGCTCTCTGTGCTTGGTGTCCATGTTGTCAACATATTAAATAGCTCTCTGTGCTTGGTGTTCATGTTGTCAACATATTGAATAGTTCTCTGTGCTTGGTGTTCATGTTGTCAACATATTAAATAGCTCTCTGTGCTTGGTGTTCATGTTGTCAACATATTGAATAGTTCTCTGTGCTTGGTGTTCATGTTGTCAACATATTAAATAGTTCTCTGCGCTTGGTGTTCATGTTGTCAACATATTAAATAGTTCTCTGCGCTTGGTGTTCATGTTGTCAACATATTAAATAGCTCTCTGTGCTTGGTGTTCATGTTGTCAACATATTAAATAGCTCTCTGTGCTTGGTGTTCATGTTGTCAACATATTAAATAGTTCTCTGTGCTTGGTGTTCATGTTGTCAACATATTAAATAGCTCTCTGTGCTTGGTGTCCATGTTGTCAACATATTAAATAGCTCTCTGTGCTTGGTGTTCATGTTGTCAACATATTAAATAGTTCTCTGTGCTTGGTGTTCATGTTGTCAACATATTAAATAGTTCTCTGTGCTTGGTGTTAATGTTGTCAACATATTAAATAGTTCTCTGTGCTTGGTGTTCATGTTGTCAACATATTAAATTGTTCTCTGTGCTTGGTGTTCATGTTGTCAACATATTAAATAGCTCTCTGTGCTTGGTGTTCATGTTGTCAACATATTAAATTGTTCTCTGTGCTTGGTGTTCATGTTGTCAACATATTAAATAGCTCTCTGTGCTTGGTGTTCATGTTGTCAACATATTAAATAGCTCTCTGTGCTTGGTGTTCATGTTGTCAACATATTAAATAGCTCTCTGTGCTTGGTGTTCATGTTGTCAACATATTAAATAGCTCTCTGTGCTTGGTGTTCATGTTGTCAACATATTAAATAGTTCTATGTGCTTGGTGTCCATGCACAGTTTTGTGTCATTGCTTGTGGACGTCAAAATACAGTTTACTTCTGACTTGATTGTTATTTGAAAAAGAAGAAGAAGAAGGAGACACTCTTCCAATACTCTTCTTTTAAAGACAATACGGAACGATGAAACTGCATGGATATGTCATCCAGTAAGTTGTACGTAAGTTACAGCAGGAATGGAAAGCTATCACCTAAAATGTAAACTATTGATGCAAGGAGTGTTTCAATTGTCAGATTGGTAGCATGCATTTCTGAAGTTTGTCACGGGTAGTCGATGTCGGAAAGATATGCCCCAACACACATACTTTCCTGAAAGCTTGATGTAATTCATGAAAGCTTTCAACAACATGTTCAACAAACATGTTAAAAAAAACATTGGATAACGATTATCTAAACAGAATCAATATCTGTAGCTTGTCAGGAGTAATGGATACGAGACCATCCCATAACAGTTAATGAAATGTTAATTTAGAGTGCTAGGGGATAGAACAATATTCAGCTTTAAGCATTATATTATACATACTAAAGTTGTCAATTAGATTTATTTTCAAGAACGGCAGCACCATTACGGACGGTTGCGTGTATAAATCTATCCAGCTAGATGTTTTAATATTCTTTGAAACACAAAAGACACATGAATATATGCAACTGCCTGCACATACACATATAATACAATTGATATTTTAGCATCCAGTCGCAGTGTTGACATTAAAGAGATTATAACTTTGTTCTAGATGGAAATTGAATGAATAATATTTCAAATTTATAGCCTCTCTATTTGAATTGACAAACCAAAGATGACTGGTTAGAATTCCGTTACCATTCAGTCACAAGTTCCTGTGATATTTGCAGCGAAATTATATTGGGTGTCTTTTTGGTTGTTTTAGTAGTGAATATTGATGTACCATTCATATTACGCACTTTCCTTTCTCCAGACTCCTTTGAAGATCTTCTATAAATCAGACTGTCACAATGTATGTTCCCAGGACCCAACAAGTGTATGTTTGAGCTGGTCACGGTCAAATAGCAGACAAAACTAGGAAACGCAATTGAGTAAGAACCTTAACAATGCTGACTATGTTTATACTTCAGTATGAAATAGCTCTTGTAAGTTCGCTCCAATCGTACATTACCTTTAACGTTCTGGTTTGTCAGTTTTATAGTTGTAGCTTTATTGGTTCGAGACCTCTTGGTGCTGTGAATGGAGAGGATCGCCCCCTGGTGAATACAAACTTATTTCGTTGATACTAAGGGTTTATCACTGACCTACCCTTGGGGGAAATTAAATCTGATATCCGTCGTAAGTGTGATAATGCTCCAGGATATATTTCATGGCGATATTTTGAAAAACTTATTATAGCAAAGGTTGTCCGGGCTGTAAACCTGGATGTATATTTTACAACACACCGTGTTTACAGTGCAACCTCTGTACATAATTCAAAGATGTGTCTTAATACATTCAGATTTAGAAGTTAGCTGTATTTCCCTTGTCGCAACCATGATATGATATGGCACCAGTATTGATCAATTTTATCAGTTGGCAATAATCGATTTTCGATACGAACACATGTGCATATATCACGTTTGCCTAGCAACCATTGTTTCATCGCGATTTCCCTTCTGTGACGCCATAAAACAATGGTTCGTGACGTCAATTTAGCTTGCCGTCGCAAGAGAAGTGTTCCGTTTTCTGGCTATTTTACATGATTCAAATGAGAATAGATTGGGTAATAAAGAAATTATTACACTCGAAAGTGTGCCATATTTCTTTTACGAAACTCTCTCTCGCTCTCGTTCGGGCATTACAAAAATAAAAGTCATACGACATACTTCCCCGGGTAATAATCTCCATATATTGCCCCTGTGAAACCATTCACTGGATATGATATGGCACCACTCTTGATCAATATTGTCGGTGTAAAAGATAATGTTTTTCTTTTTAACGTTATAAATATGATTTTAACTATCTAAAATTACAGAAAGACAATTACTTTTTTTTATCTATTTATGAACCCGACTTTTGTCACCCAAGTCATGTTGTCAAGCATTCAATCAATCTTTATTTCGGTACTTAAAGGCCACAGGCCTGTAGTACATTCAAGAGTAGATCACATTACAGATTTTGTTCTGGTACAATGGTTTTCCTATATAACATTGCATAATAAATAAACATTGCAAGGTTCTGTAGTACTCGAGTATTAGTATTTGCTAACAGTGATAATAGTTTTGTTACACTAGGGTACATGTAATAGTATGATTTAATGTATTTCAACCGAAGACTTTTATAGATTGGGCAGATTAACAAGAAATGTAGTTCATCTTCGACAGCATTTAAATTACAAACTTGGCATATTCTGTTATTTCTTGCAATGCCTGCATATCTGCCAGTTTCAACAAACAATTCATGGGATGAACAACGAAGACGAGCTAAGGCAGTACGAAACTAATATCGGTCACCCAATTACTTTTACCATTATTATCATACAGTTTCATCATATCATAACATTTCTTGGGATATCTGTGGCAGGGCATATTCAATAACCGTATCCAATATTTAATAGCCTTAATAGACGAATAAATGAACAATGGAAATCTGCCTAATTCTCCGTAGACCATCGTGTTACATGTCGTCATGTTAAACCTTCTTATCAAAATTGTATTCAAAATGTTATCACATTCTGTTACCATGCATGGTATTGTAACCTCCTCGTCACTAAACAACAAAGTTAACTCCATTGTGCAACTATCCATGGCCAGCTAAATGTGTGGCATCCCCTGCAATATTTGCCTGTAACTTATGAATCTTGTGTCAAAAGTAAAGCAGTAACAATTCAGACTGATATGTCACACTTGAATAATCTTCAGGTCCCGCTTCAAAATCCCTCTTTACAAAATTAACAGAACTTCCAAATCTTTTGTACAATCCAGTATTCGTATATTAACATTTTAATATCCAATCGTGTTTTTCTTTCTTATTAACGTTGTACATTATCGGTTTTAAGTATATATTTTTATTATCATAAATAATTGCATCTTTAAACTTTTAAAAATGCTGATTGTTTTTCTGTTTACGTATATATCATACTTTTTTTGGTTCTTTTTAAAAACATGGTTCATTATGATAACTTCTGTTGTTTTCAATTTTTGATAGTACCATTTTCCTTTAAAAATGCTGAGTAGTTTATTATTAAGGTATAATCAATCTACGAATGTTAGAAACATCTGTATTACATGCCCTTTGCAAGCATTTTCTAACATTAATAGTTCCCCAAATGAAAAAGTATAAAAACATATTTGTTGAAATGTATGTCTCCATGACACGTATAATAACGAAGTCCCTCTATTTTTCAATTTCATTATTAATTTTGTATAAAAGATAATAAATACAGATGATACAAATGAATGATTATAAATGTCATACAGTTCCATTGAACTTTATGATCAAGAGAAAGGGGGTTCTGAAAGCAATTGTCAGTCACACACTGTGTATTAACTGGACTGTATGCCGATAGTTATCAAAGTCCTCCCTTGCGAATGATCGACTTCAATCAAATTTTCAATTTATCATGTCTGTCCCTTTGAGAATCTTTTATTTAATATTCACAGAATTTCTGAATTTTGATCTGATTTCCGTATATGATAAACGATGGTGTTCACCACGGCTCCCCTGCGTTACTGTGGCTATCAATATACGTGTGTTATGCTTTAATTGACGACGACAAAGCTTTTGACTAAAATGGAGTCGTTCTTTTGTTTTTTTTGGGCCGAATGTTAAAGCAAATCTTTGTAAATAGACAAAACAAAACCTTGGTTATGGCCTGAATTACTTTGTTACTATTTTTATTTGAGATACAAATGAGTATAAACTGATTATGAAATGATTGACAATTGAAAGTGTGTGTGATTATGTATAATGTATATCAGTTCAAGTTAAGCTCAAAGCGACGGAACAAATATACACTACATCAATTTGAAATGTCAACTTGCGAGCTGGCGTGTTATAACATCTATAGACCACTGCATTACATCTATAGACCACTGGATTAGATCCATACAAGAAGTCTGGCAATTGTCACTTCGAGTGATAGGTTCGTGAATAACTGTTGACACAACAACTGTTTTTGTCTAATCAGCGGTAAAGTACAAATATCGATATGATATACATTACATAAGTGTGTAGGCTACAATAATAACACAGTTGTCTGTTCTGGTTTTGTTAATGTGTCTATCAATATGCGTGTTGGTTCTTATTGTGGGCCGAATGAATGGCTACAATACAGTTGTCTGTTCTGGGTTATGATCAACCAATGTGCACTTGCATTATTTCCATTTAATGACTGTCATCCAATCATTGCACTACAGTTGTTAAATAAACTCTTAGCAACTCTGATTAGTTAAAAAATGGGTTACGTAGATCAACTGTTTCTGTGTACTGAAGCTAATATTCATCACACTCTCAAATATCCTTTATCGTATTTTAATTATTTGCAGTAGGTAATTTACTATCTGGCTATTGATTCCCATTGCGAAAGAAATTCACTAGATCTCAAGGAAGTTCATTGTCTACATATACTGGCGTTGGTTGGTTTGGTTGTCTCTAACGCTTTTGATCTCCCTTTCATCCAAAAAAAGGACTCTTGTCTTTGCCAACCTTGAAAAATGCGTGTCCGCCTGAATCTAGCGAGTCAAATGTGCTTGGTTCAAGATCATTCCCTGAGGGGATGGATTAGCTCTCATAACAAATGGAGGACACGATTGGATTATGTTGCAAATCATTTCTGATCGATGACTTCACATTGTGAAATCTGTAGCTGACTTCCAGAAAGGATGGTGTATTTCGTTATCAGTGGCAAGCCGTTGTCTTACATGTTGTATTCATCCAGTACCTGAAACGTGTCATTTGTTGAGACCAATCAATTAGAGAATATGTGTTACCCATATTTCTAAGGTATCGGTACACTGTGTATTCTATTATCTTTTCAAGCTGTCCAGCATTTAACGATTATTTTCAAAAATATATTGTTCCCGTCGATTTTAAAATGTTTATTCCTTTCAAGACAAGGAGATACAATATATTCAAGTGAAACTTAAACGAGAATAATTTTGTTTAAATTACCGCTTATTCTATTTCAACTTAGTGTAATACAAACCAACTACATGCGTATATAAGGACGAACATCAAATGTTGCAAACATGTTGTTATTACCATCATTCACAGAGCCATAGATCTGTTTGTCACAGAGACATAACGAAATGTGAATAACAGCCTGACATATCAGTCACTTGACACGAGTCTGATAGTATCTCACTGATCCGGCATAGTCATAATGGCTTCTACAAACAGTGACATGACTTAATGAAGTAACGCTGAGCATTCAAATGTAAATAAAAAGTAAAGTTTACAAACTTACTACTGAATAGAGTTGTTTGTGTAGAGATCAGCTGTACACAAATATGGTTGATGTGTTTGCTATTGCTACACTGTCTAGTCAGATGCGAATAAAAAGGAGGATTGTTCAATCTAATGATAGTGGCAGTCATTTGTAGGGCATGTCCTGATGAATTAAAACTTCTCCTGTTTTACTGCCGGATGTTAACTCATCATTCTTAATCCCACAAATAATATTGAATCGATACTTTTCATGATAGTTTGCATGTTTATGTTACATGCAGAAATTAGTTCAAGCTTACATTAAGTACGTTTAGAATGATTGAAAATGCACCGTGATCATTCATTGTGAAACCAAGATTAATCTACTATACAACACATCATATGAAACAGCATACATCCCCTGTGATTCCGGTTTATAGGCGCCACGTGAAACTCTCAGCTCTGATTTCTGTCCCCTGCATGATGTATGTGTTGTCCAGTTGATGGCTCCAATGGTTATTTGAGCTCTGTGTCCACTTCATCACTCTCGCTTCTCTTTCAATCCTGACAATGATAACTTAATAGTCGTTTAATGTTTGTTATTTGTACGGGGAAAGGTTGCCAATAAAAGCCATTATATTATATGTTAGCATACTTTATGAGTAGAAACAAGCCTTCATGACAAGTCTGGGTAGGTTTATATTGTCTTGTTGACTTTATCAGAGTTGTGCCTCACGCTCAACCCGTTCTTGATGAAAGCTAAGGGAGGCTTATTTCAAATTATTTAGTACTTGTAGTACCAAAATCGCGTGTAACTTCAGTATCTACAAATAACAAGGTGATGTACACTGACTTTTTAATCATTAAATATTGAGGGAATAAGGTGTTTAGGCTGATACACCACCATAATGTCATAACCATAACTACAATTAACCTGTTCGTAATACAAAGGTTAAATGATGGTGATGCTTTTCATAACCATAATTGTTTTTCATAAACTTTAATGTATCAAGAGTTATCTGACTCTCTATGTCACTCAATGTATAACATGGAGTCGTCGGCAGCTTGTTATTGAACCAATACTGGTGTTCGTATGTTAACTTTGATAATAAAAATATGAGAAATGAGAAATGATACGTGAAGGTATCGTGAAATCTAAATGTGAGTGTTAACATATCGTGGATAACATTGAAAGCAGTATACATGATAGAACTAGTTTTCTTACCCAAGCGGGCACAGATATGCCGGGTATTAAAGTTTTCATAATGGTCATGGGAATTACAGTTTTTCTAAATATAACTTGCTTTTTGATTGGTTGACGGAACTACTTTGCGCTCATTCATGAATTGCTTAGCTATCCTGTTTAAGCTAAATCACATAATTGAACAATTTCGAGCATACCTAATTGAAGTCGGACGTCAGTAAAACATATTAAATATAAAACCGTGTTCACCCTAAGTCTCCGAGACCGTAATGACAGTATTAAACTTGCAAGGCGAAGCAGCATGCAAGAGTCGCCGGCTGCACTGCCGTGACGTCATTGCTTTGTGACGTCATTAACCATGACGTCATTTGGTGACGTAATTACACTCCTATCTTGCATTCCAACAGTGCGATTGTTAGTTCACGTTTTAACTAATTTTCTCTCATTCTGCGACATAATTTACAAAATAAACGAGTTGTTTACTATGTCAGTAAACCGTTTTGGCAATAAAATACAACAGTTACTTTAGAATAGTTCTGAATAAATAGAGCAAGTTGCAAACTATTGAGATATGCGCATCTTGAAGGTGTAAAAGAGTTTATGAATGGCGTATGACTACAATTTGTATTTTACAGTCTAATCAAAGATCGTGAATTGGGGTCTTTCTTTTTCGATTTTTACGCATTAAAATGATCTTGGGTAAGAAAAAGAATAACCAACTCGGTGCTCGGAATTACGAATTATCTGTCCCTCGTGAATTATTATGTCAAACTCCTCGCTAAACTCGGAGTTTATCACAATAATAAACTCGGGACAGAAAATCCGTAATTCCTCGCAACTCGTTGATTATTCTTATATTAATGCTACAGGTGAAAATTTTATGACAATATTTGTGATAATATTTAAATCAAGAAATGTGGTAACTTGTAAGATTTAAACATGATACAAGTGTACGTTCTGTAGGATCTCGACCTATCCTGGACACAGAGGCCCTCCGCTGACATGTCGTATCTCTTATCCTTCACATTCTTCTCTTTAAAAGGGCAGTAGAGAGCTGTATAACACTTTCAAAACACTTTATTTGTATTGTATCAAAGACTCGAAATGACACAAATGATAAGGTTTGGTGTTCTGCAAAGCAGTCAAATCTTCGTGAAAATATACAATAATTCAGTAAGAATATTGATTGGTGTTATTATTAGGTCTTCAAGACATAGTCTGGAAGACCTATTGTTTTTATGCGAATCTTTATTATTATTATTATTATGATTTCCACAAATTTTGTCCGCCGATTCCTGAACTAACGGCTGAACCGATCTTCATTATATTTTCAGGGACGATAGACCTTAATGGGACTTAGAAATGGGTCGAACGGATTTTTGATCGGATGATCCATTAAAGGTTCAGTCCGATTCTAATTTTCAATTTTTAACATTGGAATTTTTTTTAAAATGCACCTAGAGACTTGGAATTTTTTTTAAAAGATGCGCAATGACAGTGTGAGCAAAAAAGTAAATCATCGTGAATTCGTAGGTCACGTGGTTTTGCCGCCATTTTGATTTTTGTCACTTTTTAAAAGTGTCCGACCCCATGTACCTTTGACAATATTCTCCTCTGAAGATACTTGCACCAAAAATCTGAAATTAATTTTTGTAGATAGCTTAAGCATTGGTGATTACATGGTGTTGTTTTTCAGGATCGAACTCTTAAAACTTTTCCCACAGTGACCTGTCAAATTTGGGCGATTTGTTACAATGGACCTACTTCAAGGGGACATTACTCCAACTTCCCGATCTCACAATTGCATGAAATTTTCAGGGCTTCTAGATCAATATAGTGTCTTTAGGAATCAATAATAAAATCGCTCGCGAACAGTCATTTCCGGTCACGATTAAGGCTGAAAAATTACAGGAAATCCCGATTTTGAATTTTAACATGGGGAATATTTTCAAAATTGACATAGAGACTTGCAACTTTTTTTGAAAGATGGGGAATAACGATGCAAGCAAAAAAGTAAATCATGACGAATTCGTAGGTCACGTGGTTTTCCCGCCATTTTAATTTTAAATGAAATTTATGATTTTTTGAGGTTTTCTGAGTACATTATGAGCTGTTAGACATAGAAGTTATGTTAGAAAAATTATTGGTGACATTCTTCGATCAAACAAGGAGCTGAAGGTCAAGCAGACGTCTTGAAGACCTAAGTATTGACGCGTCTATCCTAGTTATTATTAGTATTATTATTATGATTTAGATATAAGCAAAGTAGCATAAAACTTCACCATTAGACGTTATAAATTAATACACAACCTTTTGGGTAAAAAAGATACAAATAACATTCAGTTATCATCATGTTTGCAGAGCCGCATTCCTTAGCAACATCACTGACAGCTGCATTAATCCCACAAATCCCCTTTAATTTGCTTTCTCGTTGTTTTCCTTTCTCTACCAAAAAAAATAAAGAGTGATCATTTTTCTTTTTATTTGTAATACTCGTTCACCTTAAATCCTTTTCCTCGTTCTTTTTCATTTCACTACGAAATATATTGTAGTGGTTATTTTGTAATGAGTATTGATAATGCCCATTTCCTTTAAAACCGTTTTCATTTCTGTTTCATACACCTAAACAACATATGAAATGGTTACGTTCCCAAGTATTGATCATCCTCATTTCTGTCTGCTGGCAGTGTATTAACTTGAACAATATGAGCATCTTTATCTGTATCCGTACCCGTATAAGTCTATATATGTAAGTTAATTATACAGCGTTATAGGTCTAATCAGTAAAGGGAAGGATGTTAGCTGGTTGACAAAAGCATTCAAGGGATATTGTAAACAACCTCAGATCATATCATTATGGGAAAACTTGACACAATTATAAACATGCAGTCAACTAAAACGTCTCAAAATTACTATTTCAAGTGAGTTCTGCAAATGATGAACAACACTATCATGTTCGTTTTCCTATAAGGAAATATTTCATTGTTTTGAACTAGAATCGTGTCACACATTTTATCATATGGAGAGCAATGAAATAAACTCTCTATCAAGGTACAGTGAACATAACTTATATTTTCACTGCGACCAGTGACTCATATAATTTGACGTCATAAAACAATGGCCTGACGCAGCGAATTGGCTTATGTCGTCACAGTGTTATAATTACTGTGGTGAGCGGCCCCTCGGTGTGAAAACGACCCCTTTCTGACGTAAATACAAGGTTAAAAATAAAATAAATAGAATATCTGTCAATTCTTGACAAATACCATTGTATTTCACTGTGGACTTCGATCAATAAAAGATAAACATATTATGAAATCGTTCTAAATTTCATGGAACTGGTTTTATAACAATCTGTGTTTTTATGTAGCATTTTAATGTATTCTCAGTAATGATTTCAAGACTTTAAACGGTTAACCGGTTTTACTCAACTTTATCTTTAGGCACACTTAGAGTAAGGATAAATGGAATTTAAAATGTGTTAAAAGCATTTTTCTGTCATAATACCTACAACTGCAGAGAGCAAAAGGGATATTCAGAGTTGTGTTCTTTTTTTTAAACATTAACAAAATAGGATTGCAAAATACCAAATTCTCTGTAATAGGCGGGATTCGAACCCCGGATCTCTTGATCCGAAGCCGAACGCGCTAACACTGCGCTATCCCGCCCCTACATTTACAGAGCTGCATTACTAAGCAATATCACTGACAGCTGCATTCATCTCTTATATTATCTGTCACATCACAAATCACCTTTCCCGTTTGTTATTTTTTTTTACATTTCACCACAATAAAATAGAGCCATGGGCTCTGTAGTTCATCAGGATTTCATTGATTTATTATCTAAGGTTGAATATCTAAGTTATCTCAAGTAATACATTGTAAACAAGAAAAAAATAGGTTTTTAGATCATGACCCCTGTGACCCGTATTTGGAGTCACAGGGTCACCAATCCTACAATTAAGAATCACCTTTGACCAAAGAGTCTCTACACAACATTTCACCTTTCTAGAGCTTTACATACTTGAGATAAAGATGAAAATAGGTTTTTTGGTCATTACCCGTGACCTAGATTGGGGTCAGAGGGTCACAAAATCTACAATTTAGAATCCCCATTGGCCAAGGAGTCTGCATACAACTTTTCAGCTCTCTAGATCTTTTTGAGCTGGAGAAGAAGATGAAAATAGGTTAACAACGATGTGACCCCTGTGACCCAATTTGGGGTCACGGGGTCACGAAATCTACAATTTATAATCCCCAAGGGCCAAGGAGTATGCACACAACTTTCAGCTCTCTAGACCTTTTGGAACTGGAGAAGAAGATGAAAATAGGTTTTTAAAGATGTGACCCCTGTGACCCCATTTAGGGTCATGGGGTCACGAAATCTACAATTTAGGATCCCCATTGGCCAAGGAGTCTGCACACAACTTTTCAGCTCTCTAGACCTGTTTGAGCTGGAGAAGAAGATGAAATAGGTTTTTAAGGATGTGACCCCTGTGACCCCATTTAGGGTCATGGGGTCACGAAATCTACAATTTAGGATCCCCATTGGCTAAGGAGTCTGCACATACAATTTCAGCTCTGTGGAGTCATTGGTTCTGGAGAAGAAGTCTAAAAAGCGAAAAGTTTACGTATGGACGGACGGATGGACGGATGGACAGACGCCAGACACCATGCCATGCCATAAGCCCATCGGGCCTTTCAGGCCTGATGAGCTAAAAATGAAAGGTTGCTTATTTTCCTGATTATTGATAATCCTCGTTCGCCTTGAAGTTTTGTTACCGTTCTTTTACATTTCCCTAAAACATATATTGTAGTGGTTATTTTTTCTAAGTATTTATCTCCATTTCATTTTGAGCCTTTTTCCGTTCTGTTTCATATCTGTAAACAACATATCATTGTTTTGAAGTAGAATCATGCCACACATTTTAATCCTGCCCAAAAGATTGAATAAGCAATAATACAAAATAAAAACAATTTATGTATAAGACAGTTCAAAGAGATAATGCTATATTCCCCTGTGAAGTTAGATCAATAAAAAGATACACATCGGATATTATCAAATCGTTTTTTAAAATAATCCAACTTTCATGGAATTGAATTTTTAACAGTTCGTGATTTTATGTAGCATGTTAGTGTTTTCTCGGAAATGATTTCAAGACGATTAACTGTTTTCACAACTTGATATTCAGGCATACATAAAATAAGGATCAAATGAAATTGTTTTCAAAGCATTTTTCTGTTATAAAACATAGAACAGCAGAGAGTAAAACGCATATTTAAAGTGTATTCTCACAACAATAACAAAATGTGTATTCAAACAAGTTAACATAATGAGTAGTCTAACAAGTTAATATGATGTGTATTCTCACTCGAGTTTAAATTTTATCTTTTCATACACGAATGAATATAATGTGGGGTTCACAAGTTGTGTATTCTCACACGATTTAACATGATCACACGAGTTCACATGTTGTGTAATATCACTCGGGTTGACATTATACGAATTTTCATCCACAGTAACATTTCATGTATTCTCACATGAAGTAGCATATTGTGTATTCTTAAATAAGCTAACATGTGTATTCTCAAACAAGTTAACAAAAAAGCTTTACAAATTTTTTTTGTTTATTGGTCATTTACATTTCTGTAAATATCTTTCTACCATTTCTGTATTATATTGCTTTCTTATTACATGTATGTGTTTATAATTCTATCATTTTGTAAATACATGGGAGAAGGTTACCTAAGTTGGATAACTTGTTCCTAATCCCTTTCTTCATTGAATAAAATATGTTAAAATCAAATACATTTCATGTCGAAGTCAAATATAATTAATTTCTGACTTGATTGTTCACAATCTCATAAACATCAGACCGTATTTAGTTGCACTACGTTACGCAATATACAGTCTGTTGCACTATGTTACACAATATGCAGTCTGTTGCACTACGTAACACAATATGCAGTCTGTTGCACTATGTTACACAATATACAGTCTGTTGCACTATGTTACACAATATACAGTCTGTTGCACTATGTTACACAATATGCAGTCTGTTGCACTACGTAACACAATATGCAGTCTGTTGCACTACGTTTCACAATATACAGTCTGTTGCACTATGTTACTGAATATGCAGTCTGTTGCACTACGTTACACAATATGCAGTCTGTTGCACTACGTTACACACTATACAGTCTGTTGCACTATGTTACACAATATGCAGTCTGTTGCACTACGTTTCACAATATACAGTCTGTTGCACTATGTTACTGAATATGCAGTCTAGATCTGTTGCACTACGTTACACAATATGCAGTCTGTTGCACTACGTTACACACTATACAGTCTGTTGCACTACGTAACACAATATGCAGTCTGTTGCACTATGTTACTGAATATGCAGTCTAGATCTGTTGCACTACGTTACACAATATACTGTATGTTGCACTACGTTACACAATATACAGTCTGTTGAACTACGTTACACAATATACAGTCTGTTGCACTACGTTACACAATATGCAGTCTGTTGAACTACGTTACACAATGTATGGTCTGTTGCACTACGTTACACACTATACAGTCTGTTGCACTATGTTACACAATGTGCAGTCTGTTGCACTACGTAACACAATATGCAGTCTGTTGCACTATGTTACTGAATATGCAGTCTAGATCTGTTGCACTACGTTACACAATATACTGTATGTTGCACTACGTTACACAATATACAGTCTGTTGAACTACGTTACACAATATGCAGTCTGTTGCACTACGTTACACAATGTACGGTCTGTTGCACTACGTTTCACAATATACTGTCTGTTGCACTATGTTACACAATATACAGTCTGTTGAACTACGTTACGCAATATGCAGTCTGTTGCACTACGTTACACAATGTACGGTCTGTTGCACTACGTTACACAATATACTGTATGTTGCACTACGTTACACAATATACAGTCTGTTGAACTACGTTACACAATATACAGTCTGTTGCACTACGTTACACAATATGCAGTCTGTTGAACTACGTTACACAATGTACGGTCTGTTGCACTACGTTACACACTATACAGTCTGTTGCACTATGTTACACAATATGCAGTCTGTTGCACTACGTAACACAATATGCATTCTGTTGCACTATGTTACTGAATATGCAGTCTAGATCTGTTGCACTACGTTACACAATATACTGTATGTTGCACTACGTTACACAATATACAGTCTGTTGAACTACGTTACACAATATGCAGTCTGTTGCACTACGTTACACAATGTACGGTCTGTTGCACTACGTTTCACAATATACTGTCTGTTGCACTATGTTACACAATATACAGTCTGTTGAACTACGTTACGCAATATGCAGTCTGTTGCACTACGTTACACAATGTACGGTCTGTTGCACTACGTTACACAATATGCAGTCTGTTGCACTACGTTACACAATGTACGGTCTGTTGCACTACGTTACGCAATATACAGTCTGTTGCACTACGTTTCACAATATACAGTCTGTTGCACTATGTTACACAATGTACGGTCTCTTGCACAACGTTACTGAATATACAGTCTGTTGCACTACGTTACACAATATACAGTCTGACAGGGCTCAATGACACAGTCCGTCAGATTAACCTTTGACTTCAGTTTGACCTATTGATCTCGAAGCGAAATCCAACCAATCAAAATGCGTTTCTCTCACTGAAATTATATTAAATATTGAATAAAAACTAAAGAAATTGAACAACACAATAGCCGAAAACAACTTAATATAACAAAGAGACCAAGTATGCTCTTTTTCACTTCATTTTCTTTTTAAATATAGGTAAAAGAATATGTCTGTGCTCTCTTTCAGGTGACAGACAAATTGTAAATGTGATACCGAAATACAAATTCGCCGACATATTTTATTCGTTATTTTCTTGTTTTCTACTATGCTGTCTGTATACATGGGAAAAAATATTTCGATCACAGAGCTGAGAAATGTTGCTAAACTGGCATGTTTTTTAAATATCATATTCACAGCGTTTCATCTGTATATGCAGCATACGTGATACAAAATACAAAAAGTTCATTAGCAGGATACATTATCAATCCATAAAGGCAAAGTTTGCAAACCAGTCCAAAATAATACACACAAATTGCATGTCATCATTCTTAGTAAGTGATCTATTCACGGGTTCTACAGGACGGGACTGGCATCTAAAATTTGTGACAAATCGAGCAATCGGAAGAGAGTGAGAAAAAGAGAGAGAGAGAGAGAGAGAGAGAGAGAGAGAGAGAGAGAGAGAGAGAGAGAGAGAGAGAGAGAGGGGGGGAGAAACGGAGAAACGGAGAGAAAGAGAGAGAGAGAGAGAGAGAGAGAGAGAGAGAGAGAGAGAGAGAGAGAAAGAGAGAGAGAGAGAGAGAGAGGGGGAGAAACGGAGAAACGGAGAGAAAGAGAGAGAGAGAGAGAGAGAGAGAGAGAGAGAGAGAGAGAGAGAGAGAGAGAGAGAGAGAGAAAGAGAGAGAGAGAGAAACGGAGAAACGGAGAGGAGAGAGAGAGAGAGAGAGAGAGAGAGAGAGAGAGAGAGAGAGAGAGAGAGAGAGAGAGAGAGAGAGAGAGAGAGAGAGAGAGAGAGAGAGAGAGAGAGACGGAGAAAGAGAGAGCAATAATACAACATCATATTGGCATTACCATTTAGGCCGGTTGCGTGTGTATACATATATCCAGCTAGATGTTTTAATATTCTTTGAAACACAATAGACACATGAATAATGCATTTGTCTGTACATAGAGATTATGGAGATTAAAACTTTGTTCTATATGCAGATTCAATGAATAATATTTTAAGCTTATAGCCTCTCTATTTGAATTGACAAACTAAAATTATATTACACGATTCCTGTGATGTTTGCGGTGAAATTGTATTGCGTGTCTCTTTGGTTGTTTTAATAATGAATATTGATGTACCATTCATCTATGTCAAACGTACATTCTTTTCTCCAGACCCCTTTGATGATCTCCTGTGAATAAGACTGTCACAATGTATGTTCTTAGTAGTATGTTTGAGCTGGTCATGGTCAAATACCAGACACGAACTAGGAAACACAATTGAGTAAGAACCGACACAATGCTGACTATTTTATACACAGGCGGACTGTAAAATAGTAAAATCGTGCATTACGTTTAATGATCTGGTATGTCAGTTTTATAGTTGTAGCTGTATTGGTACGAGACCTTTTGGTGATTTGAATCGAATAGATCTTTGCCAGGTGAATAACAACTTATTTCGTTGGTACTAATAGTGTGATAATGCTTCGTGCGTTTACGTGGCGATATTTTGTGAACAACTGATTATAGCAAAGTTTATATAGGAATGGAGTGGGCGGATTCACATTTTTTCAATACAATTTTCTTCTGTTAAACGTTGACAAGACAAAGGAAATTATTATAGATTTTCTTACCAAAATACAATCTTTAGAACCAGTATTCATCGAGGGAAAGGAAGTGCAGATTGTAGAGGAGTACAAATATCTTGGCACCATACTGAAAATAAAGTCTCTTGAAAAGCTAACACGCACGCTTTGTACACAAAAAGGATAGGTTATATTTTCTTTGTATGTTCTTTAAATGTCGTCATGTTAAACCTTTTATCAAACTTTTATTCAAAGTGTTATCACCTTCTGTTTACATGCATGAAATGGTAATCTCCCACTGTCACTGAAAAACAAAGTGACCTCCATTGTGAAACTTTCAAGCAAAATCTGTGTTATTCCTCTTCAAAAGGTGGCTGTAACTTATGTCACACTTAAATAACCTTCTGGAGGCCTCTTCAAAATCTTTCTTTACATAATCAACAGAACTTTCAAATCTTTTGTACTATCCAGTATTCGTATTCTTGATAAGCGTGTTTTTGCTCTTGTTAGCATTGTAAACTTTCTGTTTTTTAGTATATATTGTAAGACTTTTTACTATTTTCAAAGAATGGTTGTTAATAATTACCACTATTATCAATCTTAATAGCATATTTTTCCTGATGAGTGTTTTTTGTATGTGTATATCATTAAGTTTTTTACTCTTTTTTAAACACATGGATGTTAATAATTACTACTGTTGTTATCAAGTGTAATACTACCATTGTACTTTTAAAAATGCAGAATGATTTTGTATATTATGTGTACATCACTAGTAAATATTACAGAGCTCACATGAGTGAAATATCTATTAAATGACCTTTCCAACATTCTCTGTTCACTAAATAGTTCCTCAAAACAAAAAGAAAAACATATTTGTTGAGATGTATGTTTCTAAGACACGTATAATAACGACGTCCCTCTATTTTTCAATTTGATTATTACAAATACTGATAAAAGAAGGGGTGATGATTATTAATTTCATACAGATCCATGGAACTTTATGGTCGAGAGAAGGGAGCTCTGAAGGCAATTGTCGTTCACAAACTATGTATTAACTGATAGTAATTAAAATCATACCTTACGAGTGATCCAATTCAATCAAATGTTCAATTTATCATGTCTGTCCCTGAGAATCGCATGTGTTATGGTCACAGAATTTCTGAATGTTTTATCTGATATCCGTATATGATAAATTATGGTGTTCTCCATGGATCCCCTGCAAGAATGTGTGTATCAATATTCGTGTACAGGGGGATTGAAATATTGAATCTATAATTAACAATGGCTATGCATTTGACTGAGACGAAATCTTTCTTTCGTGTTGTCGGCCGGAATCTAAAGCAAATCTTTGTAAATAGACAAAACAAAACCTTTTGTGTTTTTGCTAGATCCATCATAACATCGAAACACCACAATATAATTATGTTGTTGAGAACAATTTCCATTGAATGCTATTATGTATAATGTATATGAGTTCAAGACAATGTTACAAGTATAGACTACATCAATGTCTTATCAATTTAAAATGTTATTTCAACTTGTCGGTATAAACACACCTATAAGTGTGTATGACGACGAACCATGAACAATGTTGCAAACATATTGTTATTTCGATCCATCGTTCGCATAATCACTGGTCTGATTGTCAGAGAAGAACGTCATGTAAATAACAGTCTGGTATATCAGTCACAGAACACGAGTCTGGCAGTATCCTAGAGGATTGACATAGTCGTAATCGTTACCACAAACAGCAACAAGACTTCATGAAGTGACACTGAGCATTCAAGTGTAAATAAAAGTTACTTTATAGAGTTGTTTGTGTAGAGACCCACTGTACACAATATCCATACGTAATTAAGGTTGGAGGTTTGATATTTACAGTGTGCAATGTTTGCTATTGTTACACTGTCTAGTCAGATGCGAATAAAAAGTAGGATTGTTCAATCTAATGATACTGTCATTCATACGGAGGGCATGTCCTGGTGAATTAAAACTTCTCTTGTTTTACTGCCGGATGTCAACTCATCATTCTTAATCCCACAAATAATATTGAATCGATACTTTTCATGCTATACTACACATTTAAGTTACATTCGGAATTTCTTTCAAGCTTACATTAAGTACGTTTATAATGATTGAAAATGCAACATGATAATTCATTGTGAAACCAAGATTAATCTACTATACAACACGTTATATGAGACAGCATACATCCCCTGTGATTCCGGTTTATAGGCGCCACGTGAAACTATCAGCTCTGATTTCTGTCCCCTGCATGATGTATGTGTTGTCCAGTTGATTGCTCCAATGGTTATGTGAGCTCTGTGTCCACTTCATCACTATCGCTTCTCTTTCAATCCTGACAAGGATATTTCAAAAGTCGTTAAATGTTGGTTATTGTACGGGGAAAGGTTGTCGATATGTATAAAATCCATTATAAGTGTGTTAGCATACTTTATGAGTAGAAATGAGTAGAAACAAGCCTTCATGACAAGTCTGAGTAGGTTTACATAGTCTTGTTGACTTTATCAGAGTTGGGCCTTGCGCTCAGCCCGTTCTTGATGAAAGCTAAAGGGGGGGGGGGGGGGGGGGGCTTATTTCAAACTATTTAGTACTTGTAATAACCAAATCTAGACAATCAATAGCAACAAAGAAACATGAATACTATTTGAACTGTGGTTTATTTTTATTTTATTTTTTGTTTAATTTATGTTTCTTTTTGCTAACTGTGAAATAAATCCGACAGTTCATATCTTAAATTTTGATGCTATTTTGGCTATCAACGCACAGAGAAACAACTAAACTTTTCATAGAATTACTAACAGATCACATACACTGCTTGGTCTTTGCCATAAACTTCACAACTAAAGGAGACTAGTCTTCCCCCCGCCATAGCAACATGCGATACTGAGCAGCGGAGAAGAAACGAACAAGGATTGTGCACTTGTTTCAGTAATTTACTGTTTTATTGTAGAAGTAATACATTTTACATTCATACAGATGTATATCAATTAACATTCACTTTCAAACATACATTGTATTTACAGCATTCATTCAAACTAAAAGGAAATGACAGTAATTACTTGAACTGTTTCAAGAATCAAAGTGATAGAGAGAAAAAGGAAGAGAAAAGAGGGAAGGAGGAAAGTCTAGATGGCGAGTGAGTTATAAATGGCATTGGTTAGTTCTGATCAGTCTACATTTTCAAGGGGGCCCATTTTCGGTCGAATTCACTTGCGTCGTCTGAAATGAATTTTTCGGTATTAATAGTATAATAATAGATAAAAATAGATAATAGTTGTGATAAAATGGGAAAAGTTTCACTGCATTGACAACTTTGTATATAACCCTTGGTTATTATAAAAAGGTGGTTTTCAAGAACATTCAACTTTGGATCACCAATAAGTAAGGTGTATATTCAGGTCCACCGTTTGAGAAGTCATGCTTTCGAACCAGATCATAAGTTCATTTATCATAGTTTAAACTTTTCGACATGAAAAAAATAAATGTTCAAGAGTTTCAGTTTCTGCTTGACAATATGTACAGAGATTATCCTCTGTAAATCCTATTTTGAATAGTAGAGATTTCGTTGATATGATAAGGTGGATGAGCCTATATTGGAAGTTTCGTGTCTTACTGCCCTGCAAACAAGTTCGTATTGTTTTATAACATTGAAAAATGTGATTGTTTGATATGACATTGTGTGCACCCAACTTGGAGTTTCATTTAGTTCCAGTAAGGTATTGAAGAGAACAAAATACCATCGTACGGAGAAGTTTATAGAGAAATTTACAATTCGGTGATATGATGTCCCTTAAAATCTTACAATTTAATACTTTCATGGGTTATGGTGGTCGGGTTACTTGATGGAATCTTAAACCATGGTGTGGGTCGGAAACTTATCAATTTGAAAAAAGAAATGAAATTATCATTTAATCTGAAATCGCATGTCAAGACAGTGAAATCTGTTAAGTGTCCAGAGTCAGTCAATAAGTTTCAATACGTCTTATTCCACATTGACACCATTTAGAATATATTTTAAAATCACCATAAGGGACGTACCTGATGAAAGGAATTTTCTGAATTAATCATGTCGTGATCTCAAACTTTTGAAGATTGTTATAGATAGTTAGAACATCTTTCCAGAAGTCGTTGTGAATGCTTTTTAGTGACACTTTCAGTTGATGTTTTTGGAACATTTTCATGATTAACCATTGAACTTATGGCCAAGTTTTGCCAAAAACCATCTTTCAATTTTAGACGTTTAATCCATTTCAGGTTCATAATATTTAGAAAAAGCTTCCACATCAACCATGCCAAGTCCTCCTTCTGAGTAGTCATTCATCTACATTTGTCTCTTTACTTTATCTCGTGTTCCACTCCAAATGAACTTAAACAAGAATGAATTTAACGATTGAAATAAGGGTCTGTTCGAAAATAAATGTGTAGATAAAGAGATAATTTGAGACTTAATAATTCTTATTTCATCATTTAATGTTTGTGATCTTTTTGAACTTAAATAAGTTGATACTAAACGTGATAGGTCAATAGTTAGTGACTCCAGACTTGCATACAATCAAAGTACGCTTCAATAGTCAGTGACTTCACACTTCACACAGTAAATGTGTCCCATTGACCTTTCCGCCCATACATTTAGAGTAGGTGGCATATAATTAATCACTTCAACAACACTGGTATTCTGTGTGGGTGCCTTTCTGTAACTAATTAGCACCCTGGATGTTTACTTTCCTGATAAAGGCATTTACGTTAATCAAGTAAATGACGGCAGGCTTCTGTAGTCGCTGGTTCAACTATAATCTGAATGTCTTTCGAATGTTACCCATCACAACACACAAATTTAGATGCACTTACAATTACATCAGTAACTGCTGTTCCTACATGTATACATATCGTTAACTTCTGTTATGTGTATTAAGCTATTGCATCCAAATTTCAATATCAATATCGAATTACAAAAATAAATTGGGATGAGCAACTGCTGCAGAACTAAACATAATCTGTCGATGCCAAGCATACAGTTTAATGTATTCAGCTTATGACTATTTTGTTGTTTAAAAACTCGGACACGCGGCGTCTATGCACTAAGCTTTTGAACTAACTGACAAAGAATTAAACGATGGGTAGGCATGTCATTGGACAATATAACGCTGATTAAGAAAAAAAGACAGATTTATCTGGTTGTGTCAGCCTGGAAAAGGCTTTGATTGATGGGCAAAGTTACAGCTGTTTATAGTGAAGCTTTTGCTACTGTAGCAGAACATCACACAGCTGCATCCAAAATATGTATACAACCACTTGTGAAATAATGTAATGTGGATTTCCTTTGGACGTGACTTTCAACAGTTCATCGAGTAGTTATGAGTACAACAGTCTGTGTAAAACGTTTGTCGAATTTTTCATGTGAACTAAATGGGATTTAGTTCATCAGAATGAAAGTAGATTAGTTTCAGATGTACAACACAATGTCACCTGTTTAGCGCAGGTGGTCACGTGTCGAATATCTTATACATACCATACAATACCATACCATCTTATACATACCATGCGATCTAACCGAACAAACAACTAAACTGATGAACAATGTTTTGTTATACAGTAGCAAAGTTTTTCACACTAGTAGCACCTATGAATGGCTTCACTTCTCATTGTTTTCACTTATTGAATGAATGTGCGCTAGTCTTTATAACATTGTCAAATATCAAATCATAAAAATATTACCCTCAGAAATTTGTTCCATCTGCATTGTGCAGTAAACATGTATTTATAACATATATGTATAAACAGGAATGTCTCTCGCATTTGTTTCCACAAAAATACCCCCATAGAACCCTCACGTTTAGAGGTCAGTGACCACCACTTTTGGCCGTCCCTTCGATTGCCTTTTACAACTACATGTTTGGCCATATACTCTTATAGTTTGAATTTTCAACTGGAACTTATAAAATTATGATTTCTCTTTTTTATATATACTCATTGTACTCGTACACATGGAAAGTAATTAAGCGTCACATTTTCTAATAAGTTTGCATCCACGGATTCCTGAAAAATGTTCCTGTTGTGACATGATGAGAACCCTTGATAATTGTATCGCAGTGTAACAGGTTGTGTCCAGCACTTTCTAATCTCCAGAAAAGAGGGGTTTGACCCGACGTCAGTGGAATTTGATGTCATGGAGGAATGTGTATTGGTCGGACGAGAGCCGTTTCCTTTAACTCGTCATCTTGTTGCATATTGCATATGTGCCAAGAAACATCCAGGCTTCAGTTCCGTTTTGGGGGGGATATACCTATCCTATTTTGACAAGTATATATATTGACCATCTGAAGTGACGAATTTCAAAATCTACCTCTACCATTTATAGCATGTCGTCATTCGGACGACAGCAGAACTACCGCAGATATGAGGTGTATACATTGTTGTCTGTCCATAAATGATTGTTCTCATTTGACTTTCATTTAATTATATTTAATTCCAATCACATTTTTAATGAAGTTATCTGAAGTAAGACTATTAAATACAAACTTCGTAAAGGTGAACAGTAATGGCGACTCGTAGTGTATGCTTACTCCTTTATCAGGTCTGAAGTATGTGCTTATTCGCTTTCAAAGCAAACTTTTTGTAAAACAATCTTGGACCAAGTACACAAGAAAATAAACATACCAAATAGATAAGAATGTGCCTCATTTAAGCAAAAATTACTTTTGTCCTAATTTCAGTCCTATGCTAGGACTCCTCTCAATGCTTAACAAAGTTTCAGGTTGTCAGTTTTCTCCAAGCCCTAACCCTTTAAAGGCGGTGTACCACGCTGTTCCTACTGACATAAAGTGCTCTCATTAAAAGGTTAATAATTGTTACCAATGGCTAAATAATATTCCTGAATCAATAAAAAGAGTTCTAAACGGATGTATATGGTTCGGTTAAGCCACGCGATTCCATTTCCCATCGAGCAGCCATTTTAAAGTGTTCACATTAAAAAAGCCGTTCGAATGTAGTTCAAGTGTTCTGACTGATGTAGCGAGAACTAAACACTCAAAATGGTGACATACATGTACTTTAACAGACTGAGTATATTCGCAACTATCACTAACGAAATGGGACATTAAGGGGCAATTACAGAAAGACACTATTCTCTTCATAACACTTTCAAGTGAACAATATTTTATTTTAAAAATCAAGATTGCACTTCGAAATAACATGATTTAATCCAACTAACATATGTTTATTATGAGAAAGATAATCGCAAGATGCTTAAAGTATCTCCACAACTCGTGGATAAGTATGAATACGACGGGAAAGTGATCAGTGCTTTATACATGCTATCTCCTACGTCGGAGATACTATGTCCTACGTCGGAGATACTTTGTCCTACGTAGGAGATAGTTTGACAGGTTTTTTTTCAACGTGACACTAATACGCTTCCGTACAATTTACAAACTTTAAGTAATATTTATAGATGTCAGCCGATAGATGATTTTACAGTTATTTGAAGTAATGTCCGGAACAGTTCTGACGCTGATTTCTCAATCTTTCGCAAATGAATCACTTAATGAATTTGGTATATTCTGTATTTCTCAGGGAAATGTAATATTGGGTATACTGTAACCTGTTTCATCTTAACTTTACCATAAGTCTGAATGACATGATATAGCTCCATAGACAACGAAACTCATGATTTGCAAAAATAGTTTATAAAATAAACGAGAGTATACAGAGATCACCAATAGATTTAAATGTAGATATACGCAGGTCCTACAATATGTCACAAGATATATATTAGTAAGCACACGGGAATAAATAATATAATTCAACAGCACCACATTGAACAATTGTTATAATCGCAAATTTAATTTCGAGCAAAACGCTATTATTCTAGATAACTTGTAATCATACATGAGATTCTGTTTGAAAACAGCAATTACAACATCTAACGTAAAGTAATTGAAGTTCATAGCGACACTGAATGGTTGGGAAAATATTAGTTAGACATGCTTTCATATGTAACTGAGCTTTTAAATTTCCCTGAAAATGAGTCTTTGAAAAATGTATTGTTTATGTTTTTAAATTATTCTGGGATTATCTTCATTAAATGAGCAAATGCTCGAAACATCTAAAACAAACATGTTTATGTACATACGACATTGTAGTTCACCATTGCAATGCTATCTGTAACGCGGGAGCTATTCCTTTGTGGTTTGTCTTGATATTGAAGCTTTGTTGGTGACAAAAATCGTGTAAGATCAACTTAGATATCCACACGAATATTCGTAAATATTGATGTTTTGCTGCTTTTGAAATTATGATAATGTCCATCATGAGCGCACAAAGTTCGCTGAATATTAGCCCCTTCGTCACAGTCACGTGTTCAATAGTGGCTTACCGCAGCACACCACACCGCCACGAGGCGTTTAGTTGTAGACGTAGCCCCTGATGCATTCATCACAACATTTCTTGTCTCCTCCCATGCAGCATAGACACGACGGCATCATCTTCTTGGATGGCGCATCCCTCATATCAGTGACGTCACTTCCTCTCTTCCCCATCCGTTTCGAAGCCCTTATACACACGTTACAGCAGTAGGGATTGGTCCAGCGGCTTCCCAAACAGCAGTTGCATCCGATGAAGCGACGTTCACGTGACATGACGTCACTTTCTTCGATGGCGGCAGCACCCGACGACCTTTTGGAGTAGAAGGGTATCACAGCGTATTTAGTGGTCCAGCAGCGGAGACATGACTCGTAATCGTAGGAGCGCATACACCGTAGACAGTCAGAACTGATGTCCCTCTTTGCGTAGTTTCTGTAACCGAAGTCTTCATCGGGGAATATGCTGGCAGTGACGGATGCAATACAGACCACAGCAAGAGCAGCCCATCCTATAACAAAGCTACACGATGCCATTGTGTCTGAAAAGGAAAACAAATAATTTAAGTAAGGGAAAGTTAGAAATACGAGTGGACATTTGCCAATGCATATTAATTAAAAAGCTGTTTGAGAATACACTGGTTATCATGTGATACACCCTGGGGAGAAGTAAGACGACAGATGATCCACTCTCTTGTAGCACAAGAAGTTATCGTTGTTTTCCAGTCACATACGTGATGATACTTTATACATTGGCTTCACGGCATATTCAAAAGCGTTCCTACTTTGTAGTGTACATTCACCATATGGCTCATACTGTTTACCTAAAAGACTTGTTGTAATCTATATGAATAATGGCATACATCATAGATACTGCCCTTGGACATACCAATCTCTGCAAGACACTTTTCCAATACACAGGAAATGGCAAAAACGTGTTAATACCAAATCACCCAATTGCACGGAAGTTGCTGGTGCACGTCAGATGAGAAATTATTTGGACTAGTTTCTTTCTATAAACACATTTCATAATTATCAATATTTATCCTTTTTGAACATGCTTTTTCTATGAGTACAAAACACTACTCTGTATGAAGACCGTTGTTGGGTTCAGATTCATAACATCTTAACATTCACAACCACACGATGCTATAACACACCAGCCAATTTCGACACGAGCCGTCTACTACAAATGAATCAATAATTACGTTCACTGTTTCTCAGACATGTAGTACTATAACTCTTCACCTGGTCGAGACGTCTGACCAATCTTTTCCATCACTGTCTCCGTCTTAGTCCAGAACCCTAGTAAGGATTTCCATATAGACAAGACAGTGCACTCTTGAGATAACAGTAGTCTATGTTCTCTTATGAGGATTGGCGGTTAATTAAATGTCCATCAACAAGGCACGACGAATCCCAACACAATTAGAGTTTGGTCTGCCGGGACAAGACAATGCGGTGTATCAGGTCCAACAAATTGAACATCTGTCATTGAATGCACATACTTCTAATAAGAATTGCTTTTCTTTAGAAGCTACACCTTTCTTTACTTTCATTTAAGTTTAAATACAGATAACTCATCATTGCCAGTACATTGTATAATTGTTATGTATACAGGTACAGAATGTGATGTTAAATGTGAAATATAATTAGTGTAATCGTATCTAAATAAAACTCGTATGTGGTATTTGTCGACTTTTAACCTTTTATTTGTTTTGGTATCATGCTGTTTGAACAATATGAGTAATATATACATAACAATGCAATTTAAAAATATGTCCATCTACATAGATGACGAGAAGCGTTCAATGAATTTCAAGCTATTATGCCATATTGGATTTCAATTGACTGCAAAATGTAATATGCATTTATCTTGTTGCGAAATGTTTAGGATTACAGTTAATTAAGCGTATGTGGTTCAATGGTTTCGCTACATCATTACGTTCTAAACATAATCTTAATTACGTGTTTTATTTTAGATTAACAAATGATAACTAAAATGTCGATAATAGAGTCTCAAATTACAGTTATATCTCCTATATTTAAATATTTTTCATGTTTTGAAACGTTTTCGAATTTTCTATCACATCATTTTGGCTAATATGTAAGTTGTAGCGTAAGAAAGACACATTTGCTTTATTGTGTGTCTATTCAAATTAACAATTTGATGATGCTTGTCTTTCTTATCGTTATCGAGTTCACATGAATATTGGAAGACTGCAGTTACGATACACAATGAGGTGTGTTTATGCAACTCCGACTAACCGTTAGATGTCGTGACAAGTCTTCAGTTGTGCATTATTCAGAGAGTTCAGAAAGTGTGCAGGTCTAGAAGACATACATTGATTGCCGTAGGTCTCAACACATTTAAAGGCGCTGTAGCACGCCGTTCTTACTGAAATAGAGTGCTCTTCCAAAAGGGTAAATAAGTCTTAGCAATGGTTTAACAATACTCCTGAATCAATACATATAGTTCTTAAATTAATGTATTATGCTTCGGTTAAGCCATGCGAGATCTTTTCCCATCGAGCGCCCATGTTCACATTAAAATGGCCACTCGAAGTTTGTTCAAGTGATCTGACTGATGTAGCGATATCTAAAATAAAGTCTTAAATACAGTACAATCATGGAATGGTCATTGCAACCATCATGTTCTCTGAACTCGCATGAGACCTATAAATCTACCTCTTATACTGAAGAGTTCCACAATATTGTCGCTGTATATATGTTTGCTATGGATTATCGGGTCGTGTTATGAGATGGCTTACTCTCAATACAATATAGTATATATCATTAACAATTATTTATAAATTTACTGATAAATGGAAAATTTTAGAAAAAAATATGCAAAACACGGGCTACAGCGTTTTTAACTCAAACTCATTTAGTGTCAATAAACTCAGGATACGGGTCAATATGGCGAAAATGGTGAATTTGATGACTTTATTGAAATATATAAAATGTTCTGGCTTTGACAAGGTATTTGACGAACTAGCTAGGGATTGGTCAGTTGATTCTCTATTGACAAATGCCAATTAGGACTTGGTAAATACAGGGAACATTACTCGACCACGAGAACACCTGTTGTGTCAATTGTCGTTCTGTTCTTGAGGCGATATTTCATCCTGAATTGGCAAGTCCATGCACACAGAATGTATAATGGCAGTCAGAGAGAATTATGGCGGCGGTATCTGTTTCTCAAGAACGTTTCTTCAATGTCATGAAAATGTACATGTGGTGAATATTCCAAACCTTATAGCAACAATTTAATATAAAACCTTCTCAAATCACACTTTGTCTTGCTAACATAGGTTTTTTTAAATAATTGCCTGTCACAATCATGTTTTTCACAAATCAGCAGTAAAGTCTTAGTGACGTGGACTGAATATATTTGCTGAGTAAATACGTGATAAATTTATAAATATAATTTTGACAAAGTCAAATAATCGCATTTCTCACTTTTTTAGAAATATGTTAAAACTGGCTTTTAATTGATGGAATATTTAGGTCCCCAAATTTCAACGGATGGTATTGATTATGATATCATTAGTTTTGCTAACTGTACTATTAGCTTTCATTTTTATTATTTTTTATCATTATATCTTTAGTCGACGGTAAAGACAGTAACGAATAATGTTCTTATCATTAAACTGTTATCATTGAACCGGTTTGCTTTTATTTAGTTTAAGTACATCCCAGTATCGTGTGGATATAGTTCCACCTTCAGTCGATAATGTAACAGTCAGTTAACATGCCCGCGCATTCAAGAACGAATACCAGTATAGCCCTGTTTTAGTTAATTTGCATGGTATCTATGAATGTTTCTTCTTGATGTGGTAATGTGGTATAATCCAAACTTAACGATGTTCTCGTTTGCTTTACTGGCAGATTACGATTCTGCATAATGTTGACGTATCGCCTACATTTAAAACTATATTTCTGATGTCAAAAACAACAATTGTGTTCCCAAATTGACTCTCACACGTCAAATAATCTTGACCATGTACAATAAGGAACACCCTAAATGTTGACATTTCATTCAATTGTTCATTAACATTTGGCGAAAAGGCTACAAAAATTCATTTAAAATATAATTTTGATTCATTTGACTTCGATTCGTTATTTTAACTCTGAAATGAATTTGAATGGATTTAGTAATTAGGCATTTATGTATTATTTATTGAATGCGTCATCTTCAAAAGTTTGTAACGTTGAAAGTTCATACTGTTTTGACTGGTATCTCTTTGTTCAGTTGCTAGTTAATTGCGCTATCGTTAATCACCAAAACCTAATTTACACAACAAGTATTTCTGTACGATTGATGCCTGTCGCAGAGAAAACGTCCTAGTATCAGATATATAAAAAAAAAATGTTAATGAATAAGTAAATCAGATGAAACTATAAGAGGTACATCACATCAAACTATAAAATCGAGTACTCTAAGTGAATAAGTACATCATACCTACAATAACAAGGGGTATTTTTTTTCTACTTGACACCAGCTGTTAATACAACTAAATACAAGAAGCCAAAGAGAAAGGGGGGAAAGTTGAAAAGTTCCGGAAAAGGACTGGATTAGATCTAGAAATCCACCGACATCTGTACAAACAATACAATCTTCTTCATAGAAATACACGTATAAGTCAAGTGAACAAGATGACATTCATCCAGATCATGATGCCTCTTTGCAACTTGCTAAAGTTTCCCAACATTCTTCAACTCAGATAGAACAGATCCGCCATGACATGGAGGGTTCACAGAGACAAGACAAGACACATGCGAGATCCCTGTCTCCGGTTTTAGACCCTATACCAACAAGTTAGATCATAAACCAACAAGATAGATCCTATACCAACAAGTTAGATCCTATACCAACAAGTTAGATCCTATACCAACAAGTTAGATCCTATACCAACAAGTTAGATCCTATACCAACAAGATAGATCCTATACCAACAAGTTAGATCCTATACCAACAAGTTAGATCCTATACCAACAAGATAGATCCTATACCAACAAGTTAGATCCTATACCAACAAGTTAGATCCTATACCAACAAGATAGATCCTATACCAACAAGATAGATCCTATACCAACAAGTTAGATCCTATACCAACAAGATAGATCCTATACCAACAAGTTAGATCCTATACCAACAAGTTAGATCCTATACCAACAAGTTAGATCCTATACCAACAAGATAGATCCTATACCAACAAGATAGATCCTATACCAACAAGTTAGATCCTATACCAACAAGTTAGATCCTATACCAACAAGTTATATCCTATACCAACAAGATAGATCCTATACCAACAAGTTAGATCCTATACCAACAAGTTAGATCCTATACCAACAAGTTAGATCCTATACCAACAAGATAGATCCTATACCAACAAGTTAGATCCTATATCAACAAGTTAGATCCTATACCAACAAGATAGATCCTATACCAACAAGTTAGATCCTATACCAACAAGTTAGATCCTATACCAACAAGTTAGATCCTATACCAACAAGTTAGATCATATACCAACAAGTTAGATCCTGAACCAAAAAGTTAGATTCTTTACCAACAAGTTAGATCCTTTACCAACAAGTTAAATCCTACACCAACAAGTTAAATCCTATTACCAACATGGCTGTTGAATTCTCATCGTTGAATCGATTAACCTCTCATGTAATGCCATAATCAATAACTCACTGTTTCAGTTATAGTTCCACAATAATTCAAAGTTCAAAATCCACCCCTATCAAATAGGAAAACTCCGTAGACAATCACTCATCATCTCACAAGTAGGTTTCCCCCAATTCCCCGCTACATGGCATATGCTCAACACTCCTTCCTAACCCTCGTACAGTTTCAGGGATCATCACCAGGACTCCTAAGAAACACCAACACATCTGTCCGGGCTTCATTGACTCTCGGTTTCCGGCAGAATCAAATTCAAAATTGTATTCCATACTTTCCAATGCCAGTGACTCTGCTATTTCTTATATACAAATCCTTTTTCAGCCTTACATACCAAGTTGTTCACTGTGTTCCCATGACAAACATCTCCAAACACCTACTATAAGGCAGCTTAGGATGAACCTAGTTCCAGATGAGCAGAAGCATCTCTCTGGAATTCTCTCTTCATTAACACAACAAGTTGTCAGAGACTCCATCAACATTTCCGACAAATTTAACTCATATTTTTCAGAAGAAGAAGTCCGGTGTGTGTATAATGTTTTTTCTACTGTAAATATGTTACCAGCGCCAGTGAACAGTTAACGTGGAACTTTCAGCGCTATATAAGATGAATAGATTTTAGATTAGATCTATTAGAGCTATGAAGTATTATCAAAACTACTTATTTATTAATGGATAAGTACATCAAGGCAACTTTAAGAACAAGCACTATTAATGGGTGAGTACATCATACACATGTTAAGAACAAGCACTATTAATTGATAAGTTCATCGTTCAAATTTTAAGAACAAGCACTTTTAATGGATAAGTACATCATTCAAGATCAAGTACTATTATTGGATTAATACGTCAGACCAACTTTACAAACTATAAGTACCTGTTTGCAATAGTACAGCCATGTTGTTGACGAAAACTTGTGTACCACGTATATGATGAATAACCAAACAAATAACAGGAAGTTGTCTTTTTAAAAATGTCTAGAAGCAAAACTAATTAAATTTACTCGTTTAAAAAATGTGGACCTGTCAGTGCTGCCTTTCAGTTCCAACGCATTATATCATATCCGACGCTGCCTTTTAAACAAATTGATTAGCTTCCGAAAATATTTCAGATGTGTTTTTTCATGTCAAAACCAATTTGGAATAATAATCGTGAAATGAATGTTTAAACCAGATACATTGACGTTATATGATTCTCAACATCGAATTCACTAATACATGTGAAAAATACATAATCAGCTACAAAAGTAAACTTTGCACCTCGACCATCGAATTCATTAATACATGTGACTAATACATAACCAGCTACATAGTAAACTTTGCACCTCGACCAATCTTCCTCAAAATGTTCTTTGGCACAATTATAAACAGTTGCAACTTGTTTGCAACTTGCATTCTGATATTTATACACGTGTCTTGAAAACACATTGCAATAAAATTGAGCATCATTATCCATCTTTCAACCATCTTTTTAAAACCAAAATAGATTTGTTTATGTTATTATTATTATTATTAGGATATTTATATAGCGCACATATCCATCCACTAGTGGTTGCTCAAGGCGCTTACATTGTTTCCCCTGGTCAATGGCATTCATAATTCATATCTTGACTTGTTATGGTAATAAGGAGTACTCCTGTAGTTTTACGCATAACCAATTATTTCTCTCAACATGAAATCAAAAACAAATCGGTTCGGTTTTATATTTATGACTCATCCTCTCTACTTGATTTGTTTTGTTACCATGTTTATGATTGGTTTTTTTTTCTTGCTATGCCAACATTGTCTGATCTATCAATTTGTTCACGTCAACATTCACGCATCGATTTTGAATGTTGGCATATGCAGAAAAATAGAACATGATTGTTCATCATCATCATCATCATTATCTTCAAAGGGTACAATAGAAGAAATATGACCCGCAATGAACCAATTTGCCAAAATGAATATGGAGATATATTTCGTACATTTTGACATCTCCGGCACTCCAATGACACACTATACCTATTGAAATGTTATCTTTCCCCATAACGAAAAATAGATAGTTATTGTTGTCAACTATGTGTATATTAGATGCACGTTGGGCAGCTTAGAGGTAAGCAAACCACGTTTCGCTGGAATCAGGAGGATGTCCTAAACCGTAGTGTAACACATTTAGGGTCTGAATGAATCGTAAATGCTCATTGGTTTAGACTGAAGTTGAAGAATGATTTCATCAGATTTTTTTTTATCTAACGATAACAATACTTACCGCTATGTTTTGCGTGAAAAAAACCAACATATGCAATCTCATAATTCATATTGCCCAGAAAATCTTAAGATGCTTCATCACTTTTTAATGCCTTTGGTTGATTGAAATCCCCAGATATTTAGATTCAATTATCTGAAAATTGACGCAGTAGCAAATATCTCGTTGAAGTAAAATCAATACAATGTGTTGTTGCACAATTGAAAGGTCATCACATACTGTAATTCAACTATTAACATAGCCATAAATACACACTTACACACTAATCTAATTGTTCAAAGGCCAGGACAAACACAAATTTCATCTCTCCTGCTTGGTATCTGGAAAGTCTCGACTTAATCCAACGTTAACACATTCACTGGTTAACTTACAGTTTAGGTACACAATGAGTACGTCCGCATTGTGGGAGATGATGATGAAGTAATTAGATCTTCAAGACAAAGTCATGAACGCCTATTGTTATTATCGTGGTGATGTTTTTTATTCATTTTTAAACCGAATATGGTCCGCAGGATTCCAGCTTAACGGTTTGAGCTATTTACATGCAATTTGCAGGTATGATAGCTTGTGAATAACGTCTTATTGGTGACGTCACGAACATAGTTTTATGACGTCACAGACGACGGAATACGGGAAGTCGGGATCGCGGTGAAACAATGTTTCCTACGCAAATGTTATATGTGGACATGTGCCCATATCAATAATATTAACTCGGGGTTTTTTTCAAACCATATGGGTAATAAAACTGATAATTACTCGCCCGTGGAAGATACTGACGCGTAGTATTTATATAAACTAGTGAAATGCCGATTCAAGTATGACATCGATACGGTGTTAATTTATAATACTGGTCGTATCGTCGTCCAGTGGTTCAAGGGGCCTTGGTTCAAGCACAGTGACAACAATTTTCGCTTGATAAATTCGGACAAGTGATCAACAGAATACTAGAGCACAGTGGTGTAGTGGTCAGCATGCTGGCCTCTCACGCCAAAGGCCTGAGTTCGAATCCCATTTGTGACCTAGGTCTTATACTGTGCTGTGCCCCTGGACAAGGCACTTCATCCACATTGCACTCAGTCTACCCAACTGTTTAAGTGGGTACCTGAACACGGGAGGTACGGACCTATATGGTCGCGCGGAGCGCTTAGTAGCGGCACAGAAAGTACAATTCCTTCAGGGTAATAATTGTACCGCCTTTGTGCTTGCACTGGGTATTAGGCGTTAAAATGTACATTAGACAAACTCAAACTCATGAATGAGTGGTGTCAAACTCGCTTTCGCACGTTTAAAAAATAGTATTAAATGGAAGGTTGTTTGATAAGCTTTGTATATCTTCAACTGGATCCAAGGTATTCAAGCCAAGTGTTCTTGGACGCCTTCATGATGTTAGTGAAGCACCTGAGCTGGAAACTAATATCATTATCATTAATTGATATGTACAATTAATTGAAATTTAGAGGGATATGGAGAGGATGATTTGATTGTCCTGGACGTCTAGGAGAAAATGTTATGTGTAGGGCCTGACATTGTCTGTGGAAATCGTTTATGGATGTGGCAGGGTTTGTTTTACGAATTCTTTTGCCTAAAAAATTCTGATGATTTGCCATGATATGGCAAAATCAGCTTCTATTAGAAGGGAATATTTCTCTTCACCGATACCCGTATTATTCCACATCTGTGATCACCAATGCTCTTGCAAATACACGTACAGCATATTTACTTACAAACATAAGATGAACCTTAGAAGCTGGAGCTAAATGCAGAACTAGCTGTATTTTGCAGGTAGAATTGATTTTAAGCTGAAACACACTTACAACTTCACTAACATGTGAATATCGAGATATTAGTGAATTATTAATAACGCCTTTCCATTAATGATAACATACCGTTATAATTGCTTGTATTATTGCGGGAAAAACATATCACAAAGCAAATACAAACATCAGTTATAGCATCAGTAATTACAACACACATTATTATCGATATGATAATTGCAGAGTCTAGGAAAATAAAGTTCTCACACTTTTAAACATGTTACATACCATAAGCAATATCTATGACCATTAAAATTATCAAATTTAAATATCAGTAAGAATAGTTATATACTTTTTTACATGTTTTTCTTTTCTTGGCCTATATTGCAAAAGCTCACATAGTTATGTATGGTACTTTGGGCTATCGTACTTAGGGCTTCGATATAGCTGTTATTATCATCTGTTTTAAAGGAAAAGAAATAGTTTTACTCTATAATAATAATTATGATGAATACATTTAGGTGCACCAACTTGTGTCAACTTTTATCAAAAAGATAAAATATTGATATTATTTCAAATAATGTACTAAGTGTTAGTAGCAAATTCGCTTATAATCTGTCTAGAAAAGGAAAATGACGTACCTGAAAGTGTCGCACAAATGAGAAAGTATTTTTGTATTGTTTACTAATGTAACATTGTTATATTTGGGAGCACACTAACTGCATTAGTAAAACATTTTCCGGGACGAGCTCATTGCGGGAATCAAACCTAACCAATCCGGCACCCGTTGCTGAAAAAATACCCGAGGTGTTGAAAAGTGACCCCGGGTCATAATTCAACGTTGAAAAAGTAACCGCCGGGTGTGTTTTCAACGCGGGTACGTTTTCAATCTTACACCGGCACTGACTTATCAACCGATTATCCACTTGACCACCTGGACATCGAAAAATATACAACAAGCGCTACTTTATTTACATTCAGTACCGGTCTGATAGATGTAAAGTGGCACATCTCCCATCGAGGGATGGTGTGTATGTAAGGGCCATGTATGCCATCAAATTCTATGAATAGATAAACTGTAACGTTTGTAGTTCGATTGCATAACTGAAATAAAAGCATCTGGATAAACAGAATTGCTCTGTTGCCGTTTTGCAATTTCTAGGTGTTTAAATATGTATTAGCATAACGTGCAATTACTAGTTCAAAGCTGCTGGTTGGTCAACGTTATGTAATAACTTTGACTTATTGCATTAGTCTTCTACTTGACTCACTCTCAGCTCATACTTAGGGACATTTAGACGGTCGTCCCGTACTCGCATAGGTCTATGAGACAAACCATTTTGAAATGACACAGGATTATTATGGATGCAGTGATATTTCAAATGAGGAGTATTTTCAAATTTAAATTGTCCTAGAATGATTTAAAAGTTGCATGAATCATGATATCCACGATAACAAAAACTATTTGACGTTCGCAACAACATCGCTGCAAATGTCAAATGCTGATTTGAATAAACATGTTATGTTTACGGCTTTGTTTGGCATTAAAGAACTCTCTATTTGTTTGAAATAATGAAGTTCTAATACAGAAGTATGTAGTTTATTGTAAATATTTTAGTGAGTTTGCCTGGTAGTTGGTGAGCATATTGTTTGACAATGAGTAATCACCGGGAACATGTGGGCGGCTTTACGTTTGACGAAATACCTTTACAGTGGTTTCTGTCAAGAACAGGTTTACTTTACTTTTACAATGGAAGACATTATCCTAAAAAACATGCAATCCTATACAGATATCTATCTATGGGTGAATGAGTAAAGAATCGATTACGTGTTTTTCCACATTGGTTGGATAGTTGATATAAATTTTATAATGTCCTAATTCATTTTCGAAACATTCAGTCTTTTGTTGTTTTCATGTGTATAAACATGTGAATTTACATTTTCATTTCTGATAATTCTATACCATCAATGAACTGGACAAAATGTGTGACGAGGAAAATAGGAAAAGTTGGTGTCGGACAAAATAGGATGAAGAATGTCCCGATTGAAGTCCGACTTGACGACGGAAGTCTAAGCGCAGATAGGGAGACATGGAGAGACAAACATGAAACTTTGTTGATGGAAATGGTACTAGGGGAACGCCTTCAGACATGTCTGCCACATATGAAAACCTGAAACAACCTTTTAATAAGAACAGGAATATTTTCTGGATAACAACTTCTTTAATGTGAAAATACACGACGTTTCGGAGTACATACTCACTCCTTCATCAGGTGGAATGTAAGGAAATAACAAAATATAGTACATTTATATAGCAAACAAAACAATGGTGAAGGAAGTCAATCAGGGAGATTAACATATATGAACCTTTTTAATAGTCCAATACAGTTAGAAGAAGTTAAGTGGGCTGTACATTCAGCGAAAAGAGGCAAGGCGGCGGGTTGTGACGAAATTCCGGTTGATGTGTTAAAGAATGGAATGTGTACAACCTTTTTACTCGAGATGTTTAACAGTTGTTTCCTGAATGGGCCCACTCCCACAGACTGGGCAAGGGAAATAATTAGTCCAAAGTCATCGACGGCTGAAATATACGACCCCTTGAGTTATAGAGGCATTACTCTCACCAATGCATCGTACAAGCTTTACTGTGCTATTTTGAACAACCGATTAAACAAGTTTGCAGAGAACTATGATCTGCTCTGTGATGAACAGAATAGTTTCCGGAAAGGAAGGTCCACTCAGGAACAGATATCAATTTTAACTTCTGTAATAGAGTCAAGAAAATACAAGAAAAAAACAACCGTCACTGCCTTCATCGATTTTTATAAAGCTTACGACGGCATAAATAGGGAACTACTGTGGGATAAACTGCCAAAAGTTGGAGTACATGGACGACATTTTAATGCTTTGACGTCATTATACCGTGATGTGAAATGCTGTGAAAGATTTAATGGACAATTATCTAAATGGTTTGATGTTCACACTGGTCTGAAACAGGGATGTCTTTTATCGCCTCTACTGTTTAACATCTGCATCAACGACCTCATTTTATCTCTGAAACAGCTAGGAATTGGAATTGATATTGGTGATGAAAAGTTGTGTGTACTTGTATATGCGGATGATCTAGTGCTAGTGGCAGAAAGTGAAAGTGACCATAACCTTCTATTGAACTGCTTAAACGTTTGGTGCCTCGATAACAGGATGAAGGTGAACTCAAAGAAATCGAAAGTCGTACACTTCAGGAATAAGTCTGCTCCTATTACATCTTCAGTTTTCACTTGTGGATCTGATATTCTGGACACAGTCAGCAGCTACAGTTATCTTGGCTTACTCCTCACTGAACATCTAGACTATTCATGCATGGCTAAAGCAGTTCCAAGTTCGGCAAACAGAGCACTAGGATTGTTGATACATAAATTCAAGACTTTGGGAGGAATGCAGTATCCAACATATACAAAGGTATTCAACACGATGGTCTGGTCTGTTATAGACTATGGTGCGGCGATATGGGGTACCTCTAACCGACAGGCAATCAACGCCGTACAAAACCGAGCGATGAGGTTTTTCATGGGGACATACACGTTTACACCCAACAACGCTGTAATATGAGATATGGGTTGGATCCAACCAATTATGAAGCAATGGTTAGCGTCACCAGGCTCTATTGTCGACTGAGTTGTCTGTCGCAAACGAGACTTTCTTCCCGAGTTTTCAAGTGGACAAGTGTTCTCACAAATGCAAATACAAGGAACTGGACATACAGAGTTAGAAGCCATTTTAAGAAAATAGGACATGTTCACTGGACTGATTTTAAAAATGGAAACTTCACTAAACAAGTGATAATATCGGTAAAAGGCGCTTTCAAAGAATTTCTTAGAAGAATGGAAAACGGAAGTGACGAAACAAGAGGGAAGGAGAGGCGGAGGCAACAAGTTACGTCTATACAGCACTGTCTAACATGAATTTGGATGCGAGGACTACTTAAGAAAGGGTCTTGCTCGCTCTCACAAGCGAGCGCTCGCTATGTTTCGTTGTGGGACTGCCCCTTTCCAGATCGAACTCGGCAGATTTACAAATATGCCACTGGAAAATGGAAAGATGTTTTCACTGCCTTGATGTCCTTTGATGAAGCCCATGTCATTCTTCAATGCCCCCTATATATTTCAACTAGAGAAGCCCTTTTTAACCCATGCCAAGGAAATTGGTTTTTTACTACTGTAACTGACCTGGAACGATTGTCATTTATTTTAGCTAGCCCAAGTGTTTTTAGGGAAAGTGCCAGAAGCTGCAAGCTTATTTTAGAATAACGACGGAAAATCTTAACCAAACTTTGACCCCTTTTACCGTTTGTGTATTTTATGTTCTTATATTGAGGTTATTATTTTATGAAAACGTATCGTTTTAATGTGAATATATATCTTACAAACTTTATTTAAAACGTTTTTCAACCTTAACAATTGTATGTACAATTAGTCTCTCGTAACCCTATTGCTAGGGTGGCTCATGTATTTTATATTGTATATTATATTTTATGTAAATGAGGTGAGACTGAATAAACCATCTGTCTGTCTACGTTTTCAGTTTTACTTCACGCTCAGTTGTTTCACTCGGGCTTTACAATTGAAAGCAAAAGTATGCGAATTCAGCAGGTTAACCTATACCTTACTACCCGTAACCACTCTGGAGTAATTGATTCCCATATTTGTGATGAATAACATAATTCATATATAGTCGACCGTAGTTCACAATCATTACGCCACATGAAACACAGGATGCTGTCAACAGAGTTGATTTACACCCGTCTAGTACTGTTAGTCTTTAAAGGATTGAATCTATTAACACATTTAACTTTACTCCATTTATATGACTAAACCTCAACAACATCCAATGCTTTTAAAACCTCCATAGCAATAAAAGAAGACATCGAGGGATAAAAGAGTCAACCTGAAGTTCGCTGACATGCGACATCAACGTTGATATCCCGCTGTCAAAACCTATCAGTGTACGTTCAACCTGATTGATAAAGTTCATATTAATCCCGTTGATATGGTGAAAGCGGTGATACTATAGTGTCAAAAAAGTATGATTAACAGACTTCATCTGATTGTCTGGTTAGTCAAGCCTGAGTTGTGTATTTAGTATGATTGAGCGCACCTACCTTACTGTCCTTCCAATCGTCCCGCTGGTACACAGTGGAGAGCCTGTTTTTATATCCCGTCTAAAGAGAGCCAAGTGGTGCACTGATCCCGGGATTCCGACTAATCACTTGTCTCTGTCACCATATTGATCTCAGACTCTCTCATTTCAGAACTTCAGGAGAATCCATTACTTTCGAGGGAACTCAGGTCACTCCAAATAAAACGCCTGTCACCAATGATAGTACATACAAGACATTAACAGGTGGTTTTAGTGTCAAATCATGACTTCTTACTTTACTTGTACATACGTTTATTTTTTAAATAATGCAATTGAGATTTGAAACATCGATATAGATCAAGTGTCCCCTATTTGGGTGATAATGAACTCGTTCTTGTTATGAGTTGACGTGCCGGGACTCTTGTGTGGTTCCTGGTTTCGACACAGCAAGGGAAAAACACGCCCCCATATTGGTAAACACGTTGTAGCCAGTCGTGGGTGGGAGTGTCGTAGGCGTGGCAACCTCTCCACGCGCCACATGTCATAATATGAACAAACTACACGTCTAAATCTAATTGACGTCTTGAATCACATTCATTGTGATATTATCCCGGGCCAAGCATGTGCACAAACATACAGCATTCCCCAGTGATAGATACGTCCCGTCGGAGCTTCTGGTTCCGACATAACGATGTGACTGTCCTCTGCACGGTGTAAAGCCATGTGGAAGGAAGGATGAACTATACTCTGAGGAGCAAATGATTCAGAGAAGAAGTTATATTGCTCGGCAGTTATGAAGTTACATATTGCAGTGCATTTTCGACGTTTTAGCGTCAACAACTTCGCAATTCTTCAAACTTGAAAAAGGATATGCCATATGATAATGTTTCCTCCAGATACGCTCTGACTGGGTTTCAGAATACAACCCTTAGTTGTTTCATAGTGGTCTGTTAATAGCACATTTGTGATGAAATAAATTGACAATAACAGTAACGATGAGAGGTCAAGTATGAATAATATGACAAATACTTTACGTCCCTGAAATAAAAATGCATTTTTACAATGTTGATGCGACGTGAACATAATGTTAGATGGGATACCTGATCTTGTAATAATCTTACATGTTCAAGTGCAATAGACAATTTCACTTTGAATGCATACATGTATGCATTTAAAGTTTAACATTGGAACCAGTTGTATATAGTACTATTTATCTTGCTGTATTAAATTGATGATACGTTGGGAACACGGTGGCGGAGTCGCCAAAAGGGCCAAACTAGTAATCCAGCGAGCTTGAGGTACCGGGTTCGAGTCCACCTATGACTGGGAGTTTACTTTGTGTGCAAACTCTTGCAGTGTTGTCACAATAGTGCTGTACAATACGCAACTCTGTGCACTTCAATGAACCCACGAATCAGTTGCTAAATGACCAGATGGTGGCGACATGAATACGTGCAGACACCAAGTTGCAGTATACTTTGAGGAAATACTATGTTTACTTTGTGTCGTAGTAGCCCACCCAGCTATGAATGGTTACCCGGTAAGGATGAAAACGTTGCTTTAACTCAGTGCGTCTAGAAGTTGTACAGGTACATAATCCAAATAAAGCTGATCTTGAAAAAGAAAGATATCCAATGATGGAGGGAAAACAAAAGCCCATTTGAGCAGCTTAGCTGGATATTGGCGTTAAACAAATGTTTCTGTGTATCAGTATGTATTGTGTTCATCGATGTCCATATTTTAAATCAGGTTTATCGCTTGTGTGATCAGGCGACCTCTTCTTGGATTTGTACAATGCCCTTTCACCATCAACTACATGATATCGCAATCCTTTATGACGTCAAATTTGCTATGACATATGCACCTGGCGGCTTCCGGCGGCTTATACATTAGTACTCTACCAAAATGTACGGCGTTGTGTATGAGACGTCAATTAAACAAATATTTCTCGCGTATTTGTGTTTGAAAATGTCATATTATCGCCACACGTTATTGATAATCACCATTCTGATGGAATAGTCATAGCTGTTAAAGGAAAGGACATCAATACAGTTATAGATCTGTTATGTGTAAATCCAGACTCAATCTTTCACAAATCGCATGACAGACTCTAACTGCTCGAAGCTCGTTCATCTAAGTGCAAGTCCCACATACGACTCTTGACATGGGTTTGCATCTGTAGCAGTGTTACATCACCCTGCATTATACACTTGTCTTGGACAGTAAATACATTAGGTGACAGGTTAATCACAGAGATTGAATTATTAATTCAGAGTAGCAAGGAATCGATTTAGATTATCCGTCACCTTACCCCTGTTAGGCATTGCGTCCAAATGTCATGTAATACCCTGAATGAATGATTAATGAATAATGATCAGCAACTTGAAGGCTGATGTGTAGACGGTTTAGCAATGTCTGACCAGTTTGTTACTTGTTGGATCTCCTCGGGGTTTCCTTGCCCGGACGCAGTAAAATAACCCCTTTCTTACTTCATTAGCGTATCAATCAGAAATACAGTTTCAAAATAAAATAAATCAAATTAGTGTTTTAAACTGACATTAACTTATATTACAATTTGAATTTAATACATTTTAATTCTTCACTGCAAGTCGGGGCAATGAGTGCAAGATGCCAGAAGGAGTGATGGTGGCATTTAAGTAGTAGAAGACTCATTGGCGGACTTGATCATAGAATAAAACACAAAGGGAGCATAAAACACGAAGGGCCTAACTTGAGCTGAGATGTCCTTAACTTGCCTTTATATAAAAACCGTTGAGATAGTATGTTATTTGTAGCAGCTTTATTTTGAAAATAATAATCAGTCTAGTTCAGTTCAGTCTATGTGTTTCCTTTCATGCACAAACTGAATAAGATAGACAACTAGGAAAGGTTCACTGCAAGTCTACATGGTATAGAAAACACGTGTTTATCTCATCGTTAATCATGTTAATTAAAAGAGTAGTTTTAATTGAACTACCGGGCAAAACCACGTGAAACCATGACGAGTCAAAAACAATACGTCGGATAAGGTTGATTTTGAAATATCTTTAATATTAAAGCATACGTGTATATTTTGTAATGAAGTACACACAATTACAATCATTATGATATGATAGCTCTGTTCATAGACACAAGAGCTGCTGAAATGGGTTTATTTTTTCAAAATGGTTTTAGACAGAATGTTTCGTTTTAAAGCTGTGAATTATTCAAATATGGATACAAAGCTACTAAAAAGTTGTTATCGACAAAGTGTATATTCTTAGACTTCGTTCACGCATCATTTCTATGGGACGTAATAAAAAAAACGCAAAAACTCACTCTGCCGTCTCACCTAGTTAAGAACATCCCGAACATGACAATATTAAAGGCCTACATTTCAAAAGCATAAATAAACATGTTTCCAAAATTAAACCCTCCGTAAGTGACTTCTGGAGGCATGCTGTAACAATGTTTCAGCCGTATATGTATTTATCACTCGTGGATTTAAATATCTGGATAACTTGTATTCCTCCGACATCGCGTGTTCCAACATTAGGGGATATATACAAGCATGCACAAGTTACAAGGTCTCACCAGAGAAGAATAGGTCTTCATCAATCTCTAAAATGACGGACGTCTAATCATACTGCAAGCCTCAACCAAAATGGTTCTACAGCCCTGTGTGGGGATACCATGTAAAATGTATGTACAGGTATTGGTGGATGATAAGTAGTGAGAAAGATAAAAGAAAACTAAATCAAATGTATTGCTATGTCTTTAAAGTTAATGTCTTGGTCGTCTAACAAACACTGCACAGCGGCAATGACGTTTTTGTAAGAATCTAATAGGATGACTAGTGAATAGGATGGGTGCTGCAGAAATTATACATCACTAACCTGGGCTCCGTTCCATAACAGCGAGCGCTAATAATCGCTCATTGATCGCTCAATGTAGCGCTCAAGTAGCGATCAAGTAGCGCTCATTCTCTCTTGAACGACACGGTGCAAATTCCTCGAAGTTTGCTCACCTTGCTACGTAGCGCTTCAATGAGCAATCGCGTTCAAGAGAGGTTTAAAAGTTATCGCTCATTGAGCGATTTCTTTGAAGCCTCTCTTGAACATGGCCCTGTTGTCTTTCTTTGACCAGGTGTCACAAGTCTTGCCACCCATCGATCAGACGCCTCCCTTAGTTCAGTTCAGCCAAAAAAACGTTATGTTATTCACTGGCCATTCAGTTTGAGATCATGGATTTTTTAAACCTTTTTAAAATTATTTAATCTTGACTTAATCACTGCTCGTGGCTTGACAGTGTTCAATTCTGCACAAAACAAACAACGGGATCGAGATTAACTGACCCATCAATGTGCTTATGATTCGGAATTTCGTAGCAGTACCCCTAGACACTATCTCTTATTTATCAACCTGCGCAAAATACGGAGTAGGTAACTATTTTTCAATTATCCCACAGAAGAATTGATGGCAATTGTTATCTGCTGAGACAGATATTCTTTATTTTGTCCAATTTGGAGATATATGTGTATTTGAATATAAATCACAGTTTACATGACATTGTAAGAACATGAATAGAGATCAGTGCATTCTTGTAAACAATTTAGAAACATTTTTTTCTGCCACTGTTTGATACTTTTGCTAATCATTTGTATACACTTGAACCAAACATTTTCACCGAGGTGGGCACAATAAACGCTACCAACACAAACTATTTATGCCGGATAAAGTCGATTTTATATTGTTTATTTCATGAAGTTTCAGGCCACTGGCCCATAGATAATAGGGTGTTAACAATGTGTACATTTTGATTGAAAAATATACATAATAGTGGTATATATGAACATCGGGTTTTAGAAGAATGCTGTTTAAATGCACAAAAAAAAACAATTTAAAAATTTGATAAGGATATAACCGCGTGTTTACACCGAGAAGACATTTTGAATCAATTTTGAATGTCAGTGATGAGGATATATGATTTTTAAATAAAGAGATACGCACAATATCATCCATGAGAGAATAAACTTAATGTATTATATCTGTCCAAACACACATGGGTTGATGAAATCGCTATTTCAGAAGGGTTTTCTGGACATAAGGTTTGGTATTTTAAGTAACATTTATGAAATATGGAATTTATGTAAGTATAATGTCTTGTCAGCATAAGTTTCTTAAAAGGCGTGTTTTTCAGAAATATGAACAGGTAATGTTTTTAATTTTCAAATTCGTTTAGTTAGCTTCTGAAGACATGATGTTACTCTCTTCCATGTCGTATGTATCGTTCGTAGATTGAAATATCTTGTATTTTGAATGGTTTTCCCTTATTTTGCCTCTGGATAGATATTAATATAATCTAGATGGTCTTTCAGCGTGCGCCCAAGTTAACCATAACATACATCATCGCCATTCTATATATTTACAACAATTTCAACAAGAAGCTCATCAAACATGTGCCGTGAACGTTCAGTCTGTGGGCAGCCTGGATTGAAACTGTCCTCGCTAATACGTAATAGAGCAGCGAAATCATTAAAACATTCTCTCCTTTTATAACACCCAGAGACGATGTGTCAACCATTTTGGTCACGACAATGGAAACACTTATGTGACCAGTTCATCCCTTGCAGAACGTTATATAGCGTCTCGGCTAATATAATTGATGTAGTATTTCATGTTTAACACATTTATATCATTAACACGACGTATTGTCTGTTTGCATGCTGTTGCACATCAATGCTGTATACATTATCAGTGTTTAATTATCTTCATTAGTAAAGGAGAGTATGTGCGCATACTTCTCTTCAGCACCTTGAGACATATTACGGTCGGATTGCTGACCGTTCTGTGACGGTATGTATTACATCGGTAGTGCCAATTATCGCTTTCCTCCTGCCGCGGTGTCCGTCATTCTTCTCAACAGTAAACCTGACATTGCAAAGAAGTCTCGTATCAGCTTTCATCGGCGCATGTCGTTGGTGTGGTATCCCACAACTGAACAGGTAACGGCAAACGTGACATAGTCAAACCACCCCCTGTTTATATAGGCTAATATGGGCGTCCAGTTACAAAGTAAAGGTAAACACCCCTCTGAGGAAACACCCCTCTGAGGAAAATAGCTGATTTTAACAAAACATCACTGTGACGTGATAATATGTTGTATGCCGCCAGAATCGCTCGTGTCAATGACGTCATGAATATTTGATTTGATGTAAGTCCGGTACATGTAAGACTATAGTTAAGACCATAAGATATAATTGAATGTATACTTCAAACAATATATGGATTGAAGCAAAGTTAAAAGACTTCAGGTAACAAAGGTAGTTCAATCGTGAATTGATGCCTAGTAAATTGAACAAGTCAACCAATCAGAACCGAGAATCAAGCAATGTCATGGTAGAATGAATGTTAATGGGAATCACAAGACATTTATGATTTCTTCAGTGTGATATGTTATAGTGTAGTGACAATAATACCGATCTAATAATGATCGCACGTGTTTGTTTGTGTTTCAGCTTCGGTTATGTTTTCCCCGAGTATGAAACTCATCAAAGCAGATATGGACATGAACTGCCCAACCATGTTGTATTTAACCATATTTTCTCCTTTAATTTACTATTTTAACTAATTATAAGTTTGACGTTATCATAAAGAGATTTTCCATTTGTTTGTTGTCAAGTTTTTAACAATCAGCCAATATTAACCTACAGAACTGATGCTTACTCAATCTTAATCACAAGATATTTTTTCTGGATGAGGGTCTTCCTTGTTCGTACAATAACAATTGTTTAATCTGTATTAGAGATTATAACATGCCCGTTGAAGATATCGCTGTTTTAAAAATATACAATTGTGTAATATGTTTTGTTTTGTCGATTGACGTGACGTCAAAATGGCATAAATATGACGTCACAATATTAGAGTTGCGGTCGAAACGGAGTGTGTTCCATTATAGAGTTCGTGGAATTAAGTGGCATTTAAATCAGTGAGTAATAAATAAAATACTAAACTCGGTTCCGTTTAATAGCATATTTATGAAACTCCTGAGATGGTATTTGTATTTAACTCGTTTTCGCTCGTTAAATACCAAACCACTCACTCGTTTGTTTTTAAACAGAACATCGTTTAGTATTCTCTATTTATTACCTGAGGAAGTGTGCAATATGAACTTTACGAAACGAGTGTATTTATTTATCACCGGAGCGAGAGCGATATACTTCCTCGGGTAATAATCTCTATATTATAATTGTTGACGTTAATTCCGTTATCCTATGTCGGTTACATTTATGAATTTCTCAAAATATCCATGAGAGACACATATATTCCTGATATAATGTGACATTGAATAGTGAAACTTAAAAGGCAAAAACAAACTGCTTAGATCTGATTGACATACTGACATTGTTGGTAATCTTCTCCGTATAATGAAACGCGGTCGGTGGTTAGCTTACAGGGAGCTAATTAAGGACCACACTCACGTACACTGTCCTAATCACATTGTCTGTGTAACCCTGCCAGCTACTTCCGGTCCGTCTCTCACGAATCGCTCACTCTATGAATAGGCTCCTTTCTGTCACTTATAACACCATGGAAAAGTTCGACAGTCAAAGCATTATAGAAAGGTATTCGGTAGTCGATGTTACAAGCGTGTTCCAACACATGGTATGTAGTCCAGTAGAAATTATCAAAAACCCGGACATTTTCGATAACAGAGACATTTTGTATTTAAATGGTCCTTATGACAGTGCTGATAAACCATGAAATTTTAAGGAATCTTGTGAAGTCTAATACTTTTATGTGAATGTCTTCATGTATTTCACTATCGAATACTCACTGTTTTTACCTTTAATATCATATTTAACCGCTTTCAAACTTCTGTTGTCAACAAAAATGTCAGCCATATTAGCAGTTGCTACGAAGGGAGATAACTCAGACAGTATTTGTCATACAACTGATTTTACATCAGGAAATCTCGGCAAACCTTTCTGTGACATTTTCAAGTGGTCATAACTTTTTCTGCCAAGGGTTGATTTGGATGGGGTTTTTTTCTGAGAGTGAGGGACATGCATTCTTTCATTTTTTACAGTTATTTGTCTGTTATCGAAAATGTCCGGGTTCATTTAAATTTGGGGAAATTCCTACTGGCCTAATGAAACAGTATATGAAAGACGGTATCGATGGAGGTCTGTTTATAACCAATGCGCCTTGGGACAGAGAATGACACATATCATCATGCACTATATAACCTATAAAGCTATGGTATTCCCAATATGCAGTACGACAAACAGGATTTATGTAAAGGGTGATGCCTTCTACACTCGCAGGCAAAAGAAAGTGTAGGTACGAGGGGCGTTCAATAAAAATTGTCCTGACCAACTTCTCTTTACCGGAAGAAGCAGAAATTTAGAAATTTCACATGTGATATGTAGCATGTCTCAATAGGTCAAGTGATGTCTCATACTTTTAAAATATTCATTCTTTCTGTCAGCACAGGTCTTAGAATAGAATGGGTGTAACAATGGAGGCTGTTGAGTACAGAGCGGTTATCAGCTTTTATTCTTGAAGGGTCGTACACCAAAGGAGACTTTTGATGAGATGAAATAAACTTATGAAGAGGATGCCCCATCGTATGACGTTGTGAAACACTGGCATCTTCAGTCCAAGTGTGGTGTGTCGGACCTTCGTGAAAACAGGTTCAATTCCAGGTCGACCCTAATCAGCCATTGGTGATGACTCTGTCAGGCAAGTGGAAGATGTAATTTTGGAAGCTCGTCGAATTACTGTCCGTCAACTTGCCCATGCTGTCAAGATAAGTATGGAGTCTGAGGAGAAAATCCTTCATGACCATTTGCACAAGTGGACGTTGTCAGCTCGGTGGATACCCCGACTCCTCACACCTTTCCAAAAACAGGAACGAGTCGACTGCTCAAAAGCTCTTTAGCAATGTGCCAAGAAAACCAGGATAACTTTTCCACAGACTAATCACAAAGGATGGAACATGGATCCATCACTATGACCCTGAAAGTAAAATCAAGTCAAAGCAGTGGAAGCATCTTCAGTCACCATCCCCTAAAAAGGCACGGGTCCAGCCCTCGGCAGGCAAGGTTATGCTCACCGTATTTTGGGATCAACATGGTGTAATCATGATGGATTTTCTGGAAAGGGGTGCGACAATTACTGGCGCATACTACGCTAGTTTGTTGCAAAAAAATGCGGAAAGCTATCAAAACCGAGATACGCGGTTTGCTCACTAAAGCCCCTGTCACAACCCATCGTGCGTGTAATTCGTTCGTACGTTTTTTGGGGAGGCCACGGTCGCTACGTTTTTCTGAAAACGTAGGGTGGATTAAAGCGGCTGTCACAACCCGTCGTACGTGCAGCTGCGTGCTGTCTACCGACAAAAACGTGGGGTAAATTGGGGAACGTGCTTACTCGGTACGTTGTACGTGCTTACTCGGTACGATCGACGTGAATTTTCTTTAATTATTTGATAGTTAAACTTTGGACGTGCCGAGTAAGCACGAACTACGCACGTACAACGCACGTTGTACGCACGTGCAACGTGCGTCGTTCGTAGAGAAAGTGTGAGTGGATAAGCTTGAAAAAAACGCACGATGTCGGTGCGTTGTGCGTGCGGTTGTCGTCCAGGGCACGCACGTCGATCTTACGGAGGAAAATTCGCAGCCCGTTCGTAGACTGCACGCAGCGAAAGTTCTGCATGCACTAAAAGTTCTACGACGAGTCTGCGTGCTACAAATTTGTCCAAAATCGGTACGGCGTCGGTACCGAGGACGCACGAATTCCCCAATTTACCCCACGTATTCTCCTGACCTTGCACAATTCCTCTTCCCAAACATGAAGTCATTTCGAAAGGCACTCGTTTCCCTGATGATGAAACCCTCATTTTAATGGGGTCAACTCTTGGCTTTTGACAAGATCTGATGCCTTTTACAAGAAAGGCCTAGAAGTCGGCATCAAGCGATGGGAGAAATGTGACACACTGTGTGGTGCCTATGTAGAGAAAAAACAATAAGTGTACCAAGTTTCTTTTATTTCAGTAAAGTAGTCTATCAGGGGAACTTTTTACTTTTTACTTTTTACAAAAACTCAAGATATTTTAATTCTAAAACACTATCTGCTCATATTTTTTTAAAACAGGACTTTTAAGAAATAGTCGTTATAGAATCTCCTTAATCAGTTGAGATAGGAGAGTGAAATATGGCTTTCTGACTTGATTTATGACATCCTACAGCAACGATGTCATGTTTAGAATTCCTTCTGTCAAACAATTAAAATAGCTTAAATTGAGGAAACGTTTATCAAACGATTCTGTTTCCAAAAATAGCATTATAATTTGCCATTGGTAAATCATATCTTTAAAATGGCGTCGCTAATTCGAGAGAGAATGCATTTTACTAGGGACAATAATAAAGACCTTCATTATACCCGAATGCAATAAATTTTGCTTACTCTGTTATTTCAATGTTAAAATAACTTCATTAAGGTTTAATCTCAACCCATTTCATGAGTATTAGACCGGCACTGTTACTAACTAATCTCTTTTGTTTCAACACGACGGTCACCGTACATAAAGCAGTACGATTGCAGAACGGAGCTCCACAAGAAGGATCAAATCTTCACGTCTCGATATAGGATGTAAATACTTGATCTCTACTATATTTGGCCCTGACAATAAAATGACGTCACAGACAATGAATGAGTTTGTTTACATCATAAAATTGCGAGACTCCTTGCATTGTACCCAGCATGTGTGGGGAGCGGTCCTTGCAGTCCTTGCAGTATCCTGTGCATAACCTCGTTGTCAATTAATTTACATCATCACAGGTGGGAGCACTGAAGGAGGCTGGTTGGGGGGGGGGGGGATCTGTCTGGCGATTGCTCAAATGGTTATGTGCGTAGGAGAGTTAGTGAGAGTCAGTAATAACGTTACTGTAATGTTATTGTCGGACTCGGTGGCTCTTTGTTGTGCAAAGTGATTTAATGAGCCTTGTGTTTAGATCGGGCTCTGCGGTTTCCGATAACAATTAAAGTAAGTTGTTGATGACCGTGGTTAATCTTGAATTTAACCCGTTTGTGTGTCTTTCTAGCGTCACTGATAGCGGGATTGTGACGTCGCGTTTAGGATATGTGCTGAGTGAGACAAACACAATAGAATAATAGATGTTATTGATAAAATGTCATGATTTCAATATTCAGTTTTCAATATTCATGAAAAATACCGAAAATAATCTCCATTTTGAAACTATTCATTACGTCGATGATAGATCACGACGAGGTGAATGGCAATCGATTACATAAAAAGAACGTTGATCAATTACATACACACACAAAGCAGATGTTTAAAGAATACTGATAACAATGTTGACAACAATTTAATACCAGTGGCTCCTCAAATAATCCTTCAGAGAATGAATATATTTACAAACATGAAACACAATGGTTTGCCAGGATGTTTCATTGATTTGCACCACAAAATAATACAATGGCCTTTCCATCACGTAGCATTTAAACACGTCAGAATATATCAAATTAACGTTGAATAGAAACTATTTCTTTTGCAGATTAAAGTATATGGATTCCATGGTCATAGCAGTGTTTACTACAGAAACTTTAGAACCGAATTGTACATATAGTTGAATGAGTTCTTTGTATTCTGGGTAGAGATCTATCAGATTGTCTGCTCAATGTTTGATTATTCTCGCATATCTGAACATATATTCTCTTATGGAGAATTCAAGTTTTCAATCAGTTAGAGTTTATTCTGCGCCACACTGCTCTTGATGGAAAAGTATTTAATCTTTATGTTCAACATATTAAGATATTTCCATCGGTGCCATGCTCAACTGCCCATCAGTAACGACAAAGCAAGCGATGGTTTGTTATTGGTTGATTTTTTGTCCATCTAGGCCTTTCATGTCTGATAACTAGTATTAAGGTATGGCATTACGATTTGAGTTTCTTCTCAAATTAGAAAACTATCACTCACAAGGCTTTTGTTTACCATATCACCATTTCACTTCATTTCATTTGGAACCGTCTCGTAGAAGTATTGTATTTGTCATGATCTATATGGTAAAATAATTTTCAAACATCCGATTTATTGTCATGACTTTTTTTCCAAACAATTGAAGACCAAAGTGCATGTTAAATGTCTTGATCATCCATTTAAGTCATGAAATGTATTATACAGATGAGTCTTTGACTTCGGATCCAAGTATCCTGGGTTCGTATCTCGCCAGTGGTATTGACATTCGTCTTCAGAGAATAGTTAAGTATACGAGTACATATAGGCTTGGAGTGATACATGACATTGTACATTTCAATTCAATATGGTTACGACGCTGTGCTATTTAAAGTTTAACTGGAGATTTTAGAAAGCTTCACACTCCACCACGGCCTCTACACACGAGTCATTCCTGCTATAAACACGTAGTTCACCATATCGATCTGAGTTAATGAAACACTCAAGTACAATCATGTATACGTATTGGAAGAGTACTCGCCCTTTAAGCGTTTGCCAGGTACATCCGTCACTGCCATGTTGGATGGGTGTACAGTCTTACGTGCTCTACGATGATGCTCTACTTCAGTTTGAATGTCCTGTTCAACATTCCCCTAATTTCTGCGTTGGTGGGATTGGTGGTGGTGGGGTTTAATGGACAATGGTTTACATGGATTGTCCGACAATATCAAAGGATTATATAATTTGTGGAAATATGGAGAGGCGATATATATTGTTATAAACTACATACGAAATGAGTCACTTTTTACCTATCATCGGTTGTAACAATCTTAGTTTTGCTGACCACATGTATTGCGTAATAGTCGTTTCATCTACCATATGAAAATCTTTATGATGTTACTGTTATCTCTATCCACCTGTTGTCGCAGCGTCGTGACACCTTCGCCATGTGGTGTATGTTACTCAACTTCCCAATGCAAGGCATAACTCTTGCCAGTCTCCATTACTGGCTGATTTAGGCCTTGCAGTATTTCCTTTAAAAATCTGTGTTTAGAAATCCAGGCCCGCTGTGCATTTCTGGTGCAGCGATTCACTATCTTGACACAACAAAGCGAGGGAAATACTGCAAGGGTTAAATCAGCCAGTAATGCAGACTGGCAAGAGTTATGCCTTGCGTTTGGAAGATGTATGTTACTCTGTGTACTGTTATGACATCTCTTCGCTTTGATCGTTTAAAATCATGTATTCCATATTTTACAGTTTTATTGTAAACGTATCGATGTTCATATTCTTATGAGAATGTGTTTTGGGTTACAAAAGTTTAGGAGTTGTTAACTTGAAGCTCTTACTTGAACATATAACGTGTTTAGCAGTTGACAGAAGTAACATGAGTTACCTCCCTTTGCCAGGTTCTATTGCCGGTTATGCGCCGTGAACATCTTTTGAGCACACTGACGCCGAAAGGAAATTTATCGTGCCCCGTTGGCCCCGTTTCATTCCGCTCAAGAAATATCCGCTTGAAAAAAACCTATATGCTATTAACCATAGCTATCAAAATTTGATCCATGCTTCGTGCAATTCTTTTTGAAGAATCAGAGGGAAAATGGTGAGGGAGTGGAATCTTAATTTTCCCATCTCTTTTATAGTTCTTCTGATGTATGTAATTACATAAACAAAATATAAAAGCAAAATAATGAAATTGTTGATTCATCGATCCACCGTTTAAATGATTTAAAGAAAATTTAGCACAGTTTCATTTGGACACCAGTGTATCTGTTAGAATTGTTGGCGTTTAAAGGTCGAACACTCGACTATTTAAAGTCATCAACATTTCTCATAATCAACAATCACGTTTTACAAGATTCAAGATTCTAGTAACTATACCATGTGGGATGAAATCAAGTTTATTTGCGACCCAAATGAATTGTATAATTCACTATATTACTTTATTTTATTTCATGATATGACATATGTCCGCTGTCATGTGAATGGTATGTTGAAAAATGGTCCAATGGTGTCTTTGAGTGTGCTCATCCTTCTTCGTCTTGTCCATTAATTACATGTCAAAAGCAAGCGGACACTTAACCTTATCAAAGAGCAAAGAGTCAGCATTCCAGAATGAACCCCAAGGGAACACAGATGATGAAACTGTTTGCATGGGAATCTTTAAGGCCTAAGCTGATGAGCAGCCATTCTCGATATTCTCCTGGGTATGCGTTCCGATAATTCCCTCCCGATACCCTGGATTCATCCATTGCTCTGCCTGATACAGATATGAAATAATTAGCTTGTCTGCAAGGGGTAGCCGGTACTGGCGAAACGGAGGGCATGAGTGATGATATAGGCCAAAGTGAATACGCTGAGAAGGTTAGCAAAGCAAACGACAGCCTTCTATCATAACTCACTTCCGCTCCCATCCCGCCCGAGTCCCCAAATAAGAACAAGAATTGACTACCTTGAGAAAACATGAAAGGTTAGACATAAAATCAGGTGGTTCGAAGTTCGAACCCTCCCCTTCCCCCTTTCGAAAATGTGTGCATGCAAAATGTATGGATATTGACTTCCCCAATTTCACTAGATCCGTCTACGAATCCTGGTCAGTGGAGATGTATGGAACGTATACTCAGGAGTTTATTGAGTATGCATGTATGTGTGACAGGTGTTTTAAGGAGAAAGTTGCACCACAGGACACTGTATCTCCGCCAGTATGGACCAATATGGTCTGATAACAGCTAATCATGTTCAATGACCAATAAGAACAACATGCACCTCGATGTATCATGATAGCCTTCTCTCGGCTTAATGATAGAAATAATCAGTTCTTTTCAATTATTCAGTATGACAGTTGTGCATTTTATGTAATATATGTGATATGCATCTGTACAGTGTTATGCCACCATTACCACCGTTCACAGATCATTAAACACTGATTATCTTCCCGACCCCCTGGGGTGTATGCATCCTGTGCTGACGCTAGAATGTTAGAAGTTTCTGCCTTTTACATGTGCGATCTTATTGGCGATATTTTATGTCCTTTTACTACAGAAAACTTTCAACATTTTCAGCAAAATAAATTACCACCAATCTATAGTGTATCCTGAAATATCGTTCTGTTTAACGATATGATTTTTAGGACATTGAGAGTATTAAAACGTACAAATAATCTTATTTCGATAGGAAGTTTGGTAATTATATGTTTTCACAGATCAGATAGCTATATACAAAACTGTCCTGCATCTTCAATTAAAATTGTAATTTATCGACTCAATGCCAGTGACCGTATTATACATTGTCAGCTTAGTAAGTGTAAGAGTAAGTGTTATTTGTAACAACATGTTCAAGGTTTGTGTTCACGCGTATATAAGGTCAGGAGAACCCGACCAACACGGACATACTTAATTAATGACAATAACCGTATTTATAGTTCATAAATAAAAGACAAGGATTTCTTTTTATCAAAATTTGAGTTAAAAGTGAGAAATGTGAAGAGACATAAATTGGAATTATTTTGAAGCGATGGGTTCATTTCTTCACGGGATGTCTGTCTGAGCATGGTCCGTCATAATGGCCAAGGCCTTCCTTCATTGGTCCAGAGTCGGAATCATAAAGTCTATTATATACTGTATTTGATGATAAAACACCGTAAATATTTGAATCATATACATCTATAGGCTTTTCCAATGCCTCTGTAAAATGAAATAATAAAATGAATAAATACTCTATAATGAACCGGGAGCACAGACAGATAATTAACAACCCACAGAAATATTCGTATTTATTCGTCAACTATTGGACATAATACGTCAATGTTCATATTCTTTTTACATATATCAAAGAAAGGAAATATTTTAGAGGTCTAATATCACATTTTACATGCGATTTTTGTGTCACCAAAATTACAATGGTATGTCCACTAGCTTACATTCAGGTTAATTAGGCAAAACAATGTCCAATTTCAAAAACTCTTTAATGCCTATGAATTCCTAAGCAAATTCCGTGCAGAGTATACTTCGTCTCCAGTGATATCAGTAGCCCTCGGCCTCGGACACACGCCACATGAAGGAATTAATGGCTTAAAGAGGCAGACAGAGTTCACCTGGAAACTAGAAGTTGCTACACTAAACAAATCGTATGCTTTATTGCCCAGATGTCATTATAGCTGTCCTGGGGCAAGGATACTTCCAGAAGCTTATAAACCAATTCCTTAACTTTGTTATGAAATTAGCAAACGATGTTTGTGATGTACATCTGTAGACGTACGTTGCTCAGCACATTACTTATTATTTAAAATGTTGCTTTTTCAAATGCAGTTGAACGAAACTCGTGTATTAACTATCTAAAAATACTATCTATTTCCATGGATTCTATCTCAGGGCCAGACATTCCATTTCTTCGTTCAGATGTGTCGCAGGTCATGTTAAATATTATTTCTTTAATATTGTATACTGCGAGTCCCAGCATATTAAAATCCATATATTAAAAAAATAGTTCGAGATTTGGAGTCATTTAGTAACAGCTGAGTTTGTCTCATGCGTAATTCACTACAGTGTTCCCACATTCCATTAACAACTTGAATTCTAGTTAACGTTTTAACATAATACACATTTCATATTCTTTATATGTAGTGCGCAGCCTTGGGAATTATACCTGAATTAAGCCAGGCAAAACGGCCTACAGGAAGTAGCGACAGTTCTGACAACACTTCCGGTTCATGGCGGTCTTACAGCAGAAACAGTTGCTAGACATTTTCTTCTGGACCGACGGATACATGACTTGGGTTGGCCTGACAGGGTCGGGTTGGGATCGTTTGGCCACTTTAGTGCACAAGTCACAGCAGAAGAGATTGGTCATCCTGCTCTGGACACAACATCCGCACGTTGGAGATCTGGACTGACGGATGAAAGTCTCCGAACCTTCTTCCGGTGCTTTCACTTCCGCTTCCTCCTGGGGTTCACCTTGTAGCATGTAGAGGAGATCTGAACTGCTGACCACACACACCAGACCCAGAAGCACGACACAGTAGATGTTGTGGAGAACCGCCATTCTGGGGAGAGAAGCCTTATCGTCATTACATTATCAATTAGCAGTTTTGAATTTATTGTATTTATGAAAAGTAATGGTCGAGAGAAAGAACAACAGACTTGCATACGTATGAAATACAAAATGGAAGAAATATGTAATATGCTGTATGAAGACACTGATCCGGTGTAAGAACTGTATTACAAGGTCAGACTCCAGATGTACATGTAATTACTGAAATCAAATTATCAAGACGAGTTGATTATATTTATAAATATCACGAGCTCCCAGAGGAAAACACGAAGAGGTTATTTTTATCTTCAAAATAATTCTTATTAAGTTATTAGTAAGATAATTGAAGACTGCAATTAGGTTTCATAATTGTGTTTTGACGTCATCACCATTATGACGCATTATATGACATTGTCAACCTTGTTTTAAGTGATGTCAAAACATCGTTCGGTTCTATTTTGGTGATTGTATTACTATTATTCAAATGTTACGATATTGTTATTAGATTCATTTTTATATGATTAATATTTAATAACGTAAAAGTAATAGAAGCGGTATGACAACGACGGGGGTAATCAGTAGCCAATGAGGTGACCAGTTTCGCAAGTTTTAGTCATCGTGGATTTGAACACCACTTCACTTGAAGGCGATTTGAAACTGGCTGCTACATTATACTATGGCGCGCGTTCTGTACCAGTTTAGTTTAGGCAAAACCCAGTCAGGCATCATGATTTTTTACGGCTTAAAAGCATTCGGAATCACGTTCCTCACGTTACGGAAACTGACGAAAGTATGACTGTTTGAACTTACTTGCCCCACGCTTCTCGTAACGAAAGCTTTAGTTGGACGTTCTGTGATTGGTTAGTAATACCTTAATAGCATCAGAATATGCGAGTTTTCAGATGGTTTGACAAGGTTACATCCGAACGATATGAGTTCGTATCCCATTAAATGCATTATTTTGCAACTGTAGATTCACCTAGAAAGTGATCTCCAGCTATTGTGATCCTATTGTACTTCATCAGAAATCGGTATTGCGAATATGTTTAATGGTTTGCTTGTTCATTTGCTTGATTCGGTTGTGGACTTTCCTCTAATTTGCTAATCGTTATGTGTATGTGTATCATAATCGCCGTTGTACGAGTTCATCATGATAGACAATTATACTGAAATAATTGTAAATTACTCATGAACGACCAAAAAGGCATGCTAAATATATTCACAAAACCAATTGCAACTTGAGTCCAGAGATGGAAAAAAAATGACAACCAATTCTAAATAAACTGCCAAATTGAAGATGAAGAAAAAACGCAAACATAAATTCAAAAATATAACTGATTTCGTGAAAAAAAGGTAAATTCTTGGAGGTGACGGTCTAAAGGACATAGTTAAACAATAATGACGCATGTACCGACTGTTATGTAATATTATAGTTATCAACAGTAATCTCCAGGGTATACGTTCCGTTAAATATCTACTCATGCCCGAGATCTATCTACTGCCCTACCTAATAATTCGTTTTATCCAATCAGGTGTCTCAGCTGAGACTGCTGCAACCAATGAACGTGCTTCTAAACTACCGGGCAAAAGAAAGTTTTCACCTCAGTTTATTTCGATTAATTCAATATTTAAAAGAAATCAGATGTATTTGACTATGACACGATACAATAATACTTATCTGCAGTAGTTTGAATGAATTTGTTTAATGACTGAGGTTAAATTTTAGTTCAAATATCTTTTTGTAATGAAGACAGGGTTAAGAATGAAATTTTCACCAACATGACCCCTGCCCTGTTTAAAATGTTTTAAATGTGTGCAGAATCAGGCACATTTATTTATTTTCACATAGGATATGTCTTATATGTCGATGAACAGTTGTGTATCATCAACAATATTAATCTAAAAACAAAATTAAACTTAAAATTTCATTTTTTTTAAAATAATTAAAAAACATGTAGAAGTATTCTTTGACTGCTAACTAAACACCTGTTCTTATCAGTTTTGGATTATGACATCGAAAACTTGAGATATTTGCAATTGAAAATCATACATATGATAAAATCAACTGAGGTGAGTACTTTCTTTTGCCCGGTAGTTTATCATAACTCACTCCCACAGACTTTCATTGCTGATTCGCGGCTGAGACCCCTCGGAGACAAGTTTGGTTGTGAACATTCATATTAAATAACATACCGTTGATATGAGTAGAGACTTATCGTAACGTATACCCTGAGTGTTATAGAGGACACCTCACGCCTGTGTCACTGTTGGCACTAAGGAGATATCTACAATGAAATGTCATCAAATAATACCAAGTAGATCCTTTTAACGTAACAACTTCTGGCATCTGTTAAACCATAGAAACCATACATGGACATTTACAAATGGTTTTGCTTGAACTAAAGAAAGACAAAATAAAGATCAGAATACCTGAGCGTTTTAATGACAGTGTATACGGTTTCGAGAAAGTGTACATGTCAAATATTAAAGGGTAAAACCATTGATGTAACAGAATGAGAAATTATAACGATTGTTATAACGGCTGTTCCTGTGTTCACGTGTCTTTGATACAAATAATGGTCTAAAAATGTTCCGTTACATTATGTTAACGTATAACAGTTAAAAAACGTATTCAATAAAACTTTGTGTGGGGTTGGTAGTAAAGTATATAAATTAATAATGACCTTGTTCATAAGATGAAATGAAAATGTCAGCTTTTATGAAAGTTCACATTAAATATATATATAGTAAATATATCATAATTATTAGACAAACCGCTGTGAAGTGTAGCTTATTCAACAGCCGGACATTTCAGCGTTTAAATGTTTCAGCTAACGCCGTCGATCTACTAATAAGTGGGTTTTGAATAACAATGAATCCCGGAAATTTTACAAACGCAACTATTTATCCTATAAAGAAACAACTTGATACAACTAGCAGAACAACAAGGGTGAGTTGCGTTAGGCCGTTGCTTTCTATCAGTTTTGGATTAGGTAACGTCGTCTCAGGATGGTGGTACAATATATTATGCTATTTAGACAAGGCATCTATCAATCTCATATTCTACATGTAGTAGCTTTCAGTAATATAAAATTTATGCATCTGATAGATTGAGATATTATATCCAGTTAAAATTGGTTTTCGATACATATTAGTATATGATATTATGAATATTAGATTTAGGGAGTTAAGGAGATATTTGTGTTAACTTAATTAAGAAACGTAACTAATTCAAACAATTATCGGTAGGGGGCAGGGTAAAGATCAATGATTATGTGTCTCTAATAAATGCAGTGATTATGTAGTTGAAGATATTATACACTTCTTCATTGTCCATCTTAAAGCGCAACTCCCGGATAAAATTGACCAAAATTCGTTTGACTAAACCAAGCTAAAGTGTACACTAATGTTAATCTGTATGCATAGTATCGTGGTCAATATGATTTTCCGTTAGGTCATAAACATTTTAAAACAATAGATTATTTTATTATTTGCGATTATAAAAAATAGCGTCATTTACTTGCCGCGATCGTTTTGTTCCGGTGATGTAACCGGATGTGATGTCAACTGGGGCAAACAAACGTGACGTAACAGCCACGTGACAATGTAAACAACACAGCGCTTCGCTTCGTTGATCGCTTTTTGACGATTTGGGTCACAAATAAAGTTAAACTGAGAGTGAAATTCGAATATCTGCTGTATGAAAGTATAATGGCAACGAGGAAATAGCTAAATATTTGTTTTGGTACATAATTATGAAAAGAATTCATGATCCGAAAGGACATGTCAAATTCTGCAGCCTACAGTAGTGTAGGAGTCGTTCTCTGTCGACACGGAATGATTTCGGTAAGTGGGTCTTTGATTTCTTTCTTCTAACGATGCATAATTTGTTATGTGTATGGAAATGTTCTTTCGAAAATATAAATATTACTTGAATTTTCAACCTGAATCGAGGAAAACAACATTAAAAGGTCTCTCAAATCGTGGCTCTCGTCGAGTGTGTTTTGCAGATCCATTTTTTCGATACGCGCTCAATATCTTCCAAGGCGATTTTTTAAATAAATTTGACTGGCCCACAGGGATGGCAGTATCCAAATTTTGATAACCATAGTAATTTTTTATATGCAGGTAGGTGTAGGCAAAAGTAAAAAACACAAGTCATGCTGACATAGGTATTTACACACTGTTACAAATCTATTTTATAGATATAAATATCTTTGTCCCTTTGGATTTTTCTATTTACAAAATTAATCATATGCATTGTGATGAAGTACATTTTTTATTTTTTATATATATCTGTAACTGAAAATACAGGTTAGTTAAAATTGCAGATTATATCAATAAATGTATGAATTTTCCATTTGATCAGATATATATATATATACTTGACAAAATATACTCAGAAAATATTATGTAAACTTTGAAATGAATAATGATTATCTTATCATTTAAATGAGATATCAATCACCAAAAATTCCATTATTCTTATTTATTTTATCCACTAAAATACAGATCAGTTAGATACAATATTTGTATTCTTTCTTTCAATGTCTTTCAAAATTTATGAAACAATATCACTACAATTAAATTATTTCTATTGCAATACACTATTCATTCTAAAACAAAATTGTGTACGAGTTCAGCGAAACGTGTGGATCCCGAGAAGATATCACGTGACCATGCAGGTACGGTAAATAAACTGGCAAACATATGCAAATAAATGGCAAGTTTTTACATTAAATGGTCGACTGGTTTGATTCCTATTGCCCGCGCAGTTTACTAGTCCGATAGTGTTAATGCTACGGCGCCCGCCATTTGCATTGGTTTGTTTTCTCCAGTTGACGTCATACATTCCTTCGGGGAAAATCGAGATTTTTCCGGTGTTCTCCGTAAAACAAGATGGCCGACACGTCAAAAAGCGACGTAAACAGACAGTTTTCTGACTTCTTTTACGATTTGCTAAAGTCACACATGATTTCAATGGTAATGGGAAGAGAGAATTTGTTGTTTATAAACCGATTCACATAATTTCCATGTCTTTGCAATGTGCATGTAAACCATAGGCAGTTACTTGAAAGAAATTGGAGCAAAATCATCCGGAAGTTGCTCTTTAAGGATGAATATAGGAGTAAATATATACCAAATGTATTCTAAATATATATCAAACATTGCTTATCTCACAATCTGTGTAATGTCTGTCACTCATCTTAACAGTATTAGTATATACGACGGTCTAACATCAAATACACTTGATACTACTTTACTTTTAGTCAACCAATGTGTGACGCCAATATGATGGAAAATACTTGTCAATGACAGAACAACGTTTATCAAAATCTCAGTAAACAGAAAGAAACAATTTGGCCAGTTGCAAGCAAGGGCAACGTAGCATGACGAGGAAATACACTTATCCGTTCCAAACAACATCAATTCAAACCATGAACAGGAAAGTAACACTGGACATGTCCATAACAAATCTAGCGTTGAAGCCAGTTCGACATTTCGACTCCAGTAACGGTCACCGTTGTAATTGGCATGTGCTTGCTAGATATCAATATAGGCCTACAGTATACATAACTAACTCCTGGAATACTCACAATCTGTGTCCAGGCGGTATATAATCGCCACAGGAAACAGGCGATAGGACGGTGAGTTGGAAGTGGCCCCGAGACCACCAACATCAACTGACATGTTAATACAACCTCTAGAGTGTTTCAGAGAGCGCGAGTGACATTTACACATGCAGGATAGAGGAACATGGTGATCTTAGGTGGGCCATGGTCTCTTCAGACAGACTGACAGACATATTCTCCATCTGTTGGATATTTGCGATTGCCTGTTACAGTCGGCGTATTCCGTCACCGAAGACACAGTAAGGGCTGTTTCCCCACAAAGAAATTAAGGAAGTTCATTACCAATTTAAAAGATCTCAAGAAATTGCTAATATTTCAATATATACATGGATATCATTTGCTAAATCCAGTTCTTTAGGGGTCACCGTGCTCGTTTTTTTAATATGAGCTCCCAGTGTATGTAGCGGTGCGCAAACAAAATTACATTTTTCACTATCATTGCACACTATCACCATGAAAAAAATATATGCATTTCTCATAATCATTGCCTTATTTTAATAAAAGGGTTATGGTTACACATTAATGCAAGATGAAAATGCAAATTTATTCTTATTTTGAAGCTTTTTACCTATAAATGAAATTATACAATTTTTGTTATTGTTTTCTTCGTTAACATGAATATTTATGTCAATTTATCTCAAGATCTGCTAAAAAAATCATTATTTGATAGCAATACAATTCAACAACAAAATTAACCAAAAATATCATATTAGTCAATAGATGTAATTTGAAAAAAGACCCTTGAGCCCTCAAACAATATGCACGACCGTTTACCCTTAAATTAGATTATAGAGCAAATAGCAAAATATATTTCATTATCAGAAAACAAATACAATATTTCACAATTATAATACAATGATTTTATTATCATAGTTCTAGACAGATATTTAAGTTTCTAATATGCATGACGAACACTGTTATTGAAAGTGTACACTATACGACTAAAAGGCTAAAAGTTCCAAAAGATAAGGGTCCATAAAGGGTTTTCTTTATAGATTTTGAAGAATTCTGTTCTGTTCTGTTCTGTTCTGTTCTGGCGGATTGTTGGTCTTCCTTCATTGACTAATGTCATAAATTAACTCGTGTTTACGTTGTGTCCGTTTTAATGTAGACCATGGATAGAGAAATGAATGCAATATCAAAACTATTTATCAGCAATACGTTATCGATTATCAAAACTACATGCACTACGTATTCTGTGAACTGTTCTTAAAAAGACAAAATGTGCACATGGCACATGCCCTGCCATCCGCTACGCTTCCCTTTGAGTACTACAACTGTCTGCGACATAACTGCATGTAGAGATTCAGGGTGATAATTTGTGCTGTGTTGTAGATAATTTTTGGAACTGGCTTTCGAACTCTATCAACAGATTAAACTGAAGTGTCACCTTACAAACATTTAAATCATCTTTGGGTTAACAGTTTCCGAGAAATATTGGAGTATTTTAGGCGTGAGTGTTACAAAGTGTATTTACAGATGTAGGAGCCCCGTCTGAAATGGTATTAACTAAAGTAACCGCCCCAAACATTTCATTCATCAAGATATATAGTTTTGAAGATTCCCATATATTATTCCGTAAACAAAAATAAAATAATATTTCCGAACTTGTTTTCTAACTCCAACAAGTGGATCTAAAGGATTACTCGCACTCACAATTGTATCAACGTAGGTTGAACAAACATGTTCCAATTGAACACGAAGTGAAGAAAAGTTTGGTATTTTTTATTTATTAACCATATGATTGGAAATAACCGAGTTAATACTTTCGATATGAGAACATGCGCACATATCACGTTTACCTAGCAACCAATGTTTTAGCGCGACTTCCCGTCTGTGACGTCATTAAACAATTTTTCGTGACGTCACTGTAGCTTGCCGTCGCAAGAGAAGTGGGCCTTTTCCTGACTAATTTTACACGATTCAAATGGAATAGATTGGGTAATAAAGGAATTATTACACTCGAAAGTGTATCATATGACGTTTACGAAACTCTCTTTCTCTCGCTCGGGCAATAGGTCTATTATCATTTTGTACAACCCGTGCCTCCTACATGTAAGTAAATTACTTATAATTTATTTTTGAAAGTGAAAGTCTTACATGCATTAATGATAGCAAATACCATCCCAGTGAAAACCCACGCGCATTCGAAATTAATAAGACATAAATCACATCATGTCTTTGATATAAAATCCGTTTTATACGGATATTATGATCCGCGTGTTGAGTAGATTAAAAGATTAGAAAATATGTCCATGACATTTTAATCATATAACCACGCTATACTATTTCGTGAGTTTTATCTTTGTGCTGTTCTTTGTGATTTGACCGACCTTTGTTCTTACGGAATTGCTTGGTATTCTATTGGGAATATCAATATTAGCCACCTAGTTGTGTGTGTTTTATTCTTCTTGTTTAGCCAGGGGTCGTTTGGAAATTGGTCCTTATTAGAAAAACATTGACATTGTTGAACGGAAGCTGGTTATATGTTTCACAATGACAATAGTACAAAGTGGAACTTTTAAAGAAGATACAGTGGTGTAGCTGATTTGTGATTCTTGAACTGTTTCGGCCACAGTCGGTATAACGTCTTGCTCATATAATTAGTATGCACATAAATGAAGTTACCAAACTTAAACATATACGATATGATCATAGTATTCTCTAAAAGGCATTCGGAAGTTTGGTGATGGAGAAGGACAAGTTCTATGAATATGAAACTTCTGTATCCTGTGGAATGCGACATTGATTGTAATGTTAAAGTCACTCAGATCGATGTCGTTAAGTCGCCTTTGACAGAATAAAGAAAGTGTATATCCATTAAAATTCATGTAATGCATAATGTCTTCAATAAATGATAATATTGTTAAAACAAACTATACACTCAGTGAGCTACCAAATATATCAAAGAATACATGTATTGCAATTCATGAACATGAGCATGTTGAAGATTATATTCCCGTATGTCCTCAATATACACAAGGTTAGCTTTTAATATGAATGCTTAGTCCTTACTATTTTGAAAACATACAGAATAAATAAGCATTTCTAATGCGAATAATATGCTATTTTATAACACTTTTTCAAGCACAAACTTAATTGATATTTTTCCAATTTTAAAATTCAATAAACGTTAATGTGTAAAACTTATCAGTGAAATTGAATATAATGACTGTTCTGTCCTTGATAAAATTCCTCATTTTAAAAGTTAGTATAAATCTTTCATTACTTTATGTTCATACTAAAAATTAAAAAAATTAAAATTTCCAATTAACCAGATAAGAGCAATCATTATCTGAGACAGATTTTTCCCAATAAGAAACAATCCTCCTTTTCTAAATTTCGACACCTATCATTTAGACACACAAATCAAAGAATTCAATTAAGAAATAATTCATTTTCAAAATCGTAATATTTAGTTTTAAATAACGCAACTATTTCCTAATAATTTATAGTCAGGACACATGTACCGTTTTCACATTTTAAATTCCATTTAGAATAAAACTTAAGTTCAATAAATTCAAATTTCGTTCAAAATTGTAAAAACATAAATCTCATTACCTTTTTACAGAAAACTTATAATTCCATAAGTGATATGAGAAATTGAAGATATCACCTCGCTCAGTGCCCAGCCTCGTCTCTCACTCGCTGCCTTCTCTCGATCTCTTTAGTGAAAACTATAAACCTATCAAACACTGAATCAGAACCTTAACCGCGAGGCAAAGGCGTTGTCGAGGACAGTAAATCTATCAAATCATCCCTTGAAAAAACGTTCAACCAATGAGGCTTGTCTGGCCATTGAAATTACCAGGCTTAATTGATCCACCAGCCGGAAACTGCTTTGCTGGTTGGAAAAAGTCGAGAGCAAAAAATGACAGAAATTCTCTACATCTGCTATAATAGCCCACAAGGGGTGGTCGATTTGACAAATTACTAAACATTTCCACGCTTAAGTATCGTGATAAATCCAATAAAAGACATCCCTATTTTTCCAGCGACGCTAACAATTGTTGTCCGTGCGGCAATTTTCAAAGAACCTTCAACAAAAATTCACGAAAACCTGTTCTTTAAAACGCCTACTTGATTAGCTGTCAGCATAGAAAAACATCCTTACCTGATATTGATCCCAGCTTGTGAAATTATGAACGAATGATATAAATTCCCCCCTTTATACTACCATAATGAGGGCCATTAATTCCACGTAGTTCTACATGAAACCCTGAGAAGGCATTAGATTCCATCTATAAAACATCATCTCATTTCAGATTTCTGATTCGAACACGGCGTCTGCAAGGCAGTTTCGATAAGGTAGCATGGGGCCTTTTGATAACGAGTCCCCGCAGATTTGCTAAATGCCTTCAATACATAAATGTCATTTTCTAATTGCTCTATCTTGAGGTGTGGCAAGGGTTTAATCATGGAGACTCATCTGCCGTACATGATTAACCTGCGGTGTCCCGCATGGGCTGGTCAGCCAGCTAGTAATGGACAGAAATTTCAATTTCGTAATTGTATATAACATATGTTTACTGCGTTTGGCAAAATATTTTCATTGCTGTATGACAGTGAATATTGGTTTCATGTTTGTAAGCTACCGGTATATGATAAATGAATCTTGCTGGTTACACCAACTGCTGACAGCAACATTATCTGACCACGGAGGTAACACATACAACGTAGTTGTAGCACTTTGCAGCGGATAATCCTGATTTATCTACATGTCCAACTCTCTAAGTTTTACATGTATCTATATAACCAATACAAAATTGATTGCTTTTAGACATTTCAATTGTACGTGTCCATTGATATCTTAATATTCTATCACCACTGTCAATCGGGGATAGATTCATCTATTGTTTTCACTTTCGGTTTAAAATCAGGTTGCACATGACAATAAAGCAAACAATACAACTCAATGACATTCTGACTGCCAATATACTTTTATTCACAGATGCGCTAAAAGCACCACCAATCATGGTCAGCTGAAAGTTAATTATTTTACACAGTTACTTTTTCATCCATTGTATAACAACATAGCATAGCATTCCAACATCGACTAGTCTGTAACTATCTTGTTTAGAGGTATCATATTGCTAGAATATTTAGAGTAATTAACCTCTTTCTATTGTCTCATCTCATCAGGACACAATGCCAGGCATAACTCCTGCCAGTCTCCTTTACTGGCTGATTTAAGCCTTGCGGTATTTCCCTCGCTTTGTTGTGCCAATATAGTGAATCGCTGCACCTGAAATACATAGTGGGCCCGGATTTCCAAGCACAGAGATCTTAAGGAAATACTGCAAGGCCTTAATCAGCCAGTAATTTAAAACTGGCAAGAGTTATGCCTTGCATTGGGAAGTTGGTCAGGATATTGCTATCAGTGGCTGTTTATCAATATAATGATAATGTTATGTATATATCTCATCACAGGAGCTTGATATCGCCCATAAATGTAGTTAAAACGTAGGTGAAAACAATACATACCCTACATACAAATCTATCACAATTTAAACAATTTAATAACAGCCATTTATCAGCATAATGTGTCTATCTAATGCTTTTACCAATTTCCCACTAGCTACTATTTGAAATACTATTATTGGGAAATTTACATTGCATTAAATCCCTCTACCCTTTCTAATGAAATTATTAAAGAACATTGATGAGTTAAATATCATTGAGGGACACACTAATTTACCTAATAACAATACCGATTAAGATGGTAAAATATCAACATGAAAACACTCTTACCCAAATCAGCACGGATATGAATACGTTTCATGAAGGTAAGTAATTGGTTGACGAAACGTCTTTGCACCTAATTGCTGAGATGTTTTTAGTTCAGTTTGGACAGATAGATATACATGAACTATTCCTTTCTTATCTAGATATGTCAAACGACAGTAAAAGCATATTTTGTGTAGGGTAAAACACGATACAGAGGTTATGCTTGTGATTGTAAAACCCGAGGTAAGAAAGCTTAGCGGGAAGTAGGATCGAAAGCGAAGCTTAAGGTCTTATTTCCCCGAAGCTTTCTTAACGAGGGTTTTCAAACCCAAGCATAACCGAGGTAGAGTGTTTATCTAACTTAGATACCGTAAAACATAGAAGTGAGCGCTTATCGTATATTGACGTTTTTGTTACAGCAGAAAAATGAGGGGTAGGGAACTGTTTAATTTATAACTGACGTATGTCAAAATTTACATTTTATAACTTTTGATTCTCAAATCCTGCGTTATAAAGAGTATATATCCCGGACAAGCGTTATATAGAAGCAGAAAAGGTATGACTGTAAATAGAGGAAATCTACATTATTCCCCTCGGTAGCGTCGAGGTAGAGCGTCCGGTTTAAGGAGCAAAGGGTACGATTCCCGCCATCTTCACTCTGAAAAAGTTATTTTGTATACTTTTCGACAATAATTGGTGGGAATAGAGTTGTAAAGAAATGTATCCGTTGGTCGAGCAAACAATTCTTAGTCTCATTAAATGTCCTACTTTCAAAAGTGATAACTTTAAAAATAAAAACCTCAGACGGGGTTATTATGGGTAGAAAAAACGACTGAGCTAACAATGAGAGGTTATTACGAGAAACCAAGCTACCTACGAATCAATAGACAAAATCCCTGATAGTTTTCTAAATAGGAAACAATGCTCAACCCATGCTTCCCAGTCCATATTTACAACATGCAAGACTAAACTGTAATCACGTCTTTGACTTATCTTGGAGCATATTTCAGTATACGTATATTTCTGGCAGGATGCGACAGTATGTACAATATTTATTCGAATAACACGAATGTTATAGTTTTACAAGAGTCTCGGATAACGTATTTATATGTATTCGAATAACAGGATTGTCAGTTGACGTATTTATATGTATTCGAATAACACGAGTGTCAGTAAACGTATTTAAATGTATTCGAATAACACGAGTGTCAGTTGACGTATTTATATGTATTCGAATAACAAGAATGTCAGTTGACGTATTTATATGTATTTTGAATAACACGAATGTCAGTAAACGTATTAATATGTATTCGAATAACACGAGTATCAGTAAACGCATTTATATGTATCAAATAACACGAGTGTCAGTTGACGTATTTATATGTATTCGAATAACACGAATGTCAGTTGACGTATTTATATGTATTCGAATAACACGAATGTCAATTATCGTCTTTATATGTATTCGAATAACACGAATGTCAGTTAACGTATTTATATGTATTCGAATAACACGAGTGTCAGTTGACGTATTTATATGTATGTGAATAACACGAATGTCAATTAACGTATTTATATGTATTCGAATAACACGAATGTCAATTATCGTCTTTATATGTATTCGAATAACACGAATGTCAGTTAACGTATTTATATGTATTCGAATAACACGAGTATCAGTAAACGCATTTATATGTATCGAATAACACGAGTGTTAGTTGACGTATTTATATGTATTTTGAATAACACGAATGTCAGTAAACGTATTTATATGTATTCGAATAACACGAGTGTCAGTTAACGTATTTATATGTATTCGAATAACACGAGTATCAGTAAACGCATTTATATGTATCGAATAACACGAGTGTCAGTTGACGTATTTATATGTATTCGAATAACACGAATGTCAGTTGACGTATTTATATGTATTCGAATAACACGAATGTCAATTAACGTATTTATATGTACTCGAATAACACGAGTGTCAGTTGACGTATTTATATGTATTCGAATAACAAGAATGTCAGTTGACGTATTTATATGTATTTTGAATAACACGAATGTCAGTTGACGTATTTATATGTATTTTGAATAACACGAATGTCAGTAAACGTATTTATATGTATTCGAATAACACGAGTGTCAGTTAACGTATTTATATGTATTCGAATACACGAGTATCAGTAAACCCATTTATATGTATCGAATAACACGAGTGTCAGTTGACGTATTTATATTTATCATACAATGGGTGGTGTTCTCGGCAGGATAAAGGCTACGGATATTTTCGGTATCCGTTGGGGCCATATACGGATAAAGATGCAAATTACAGAGGTCAAGTGACGGAACTTCTTTTGTAAATGACGTCACATGCATTAACATTTCGAACGCCTGTAAACAACGTAAATTGTCCTAACAGTTGTAACAGCGAAACAGCTTCATTTATATATACATGCTTTATTTCTTATACATTAATTTGAGAAATGACAAAACAAACAGTTTGCAATGCATGGTGCGGCAAACTTTGTTTATTATGATCAAGAGGTGCCAACAACAACAGTTTTGGCAAAACATGGTCATCGCGAGTTGAAATCTACCGAGCAAACTATTCATATAGATACTCACAGGTAACAAAGGCAGTTTGAGTCACATTCATTTATCGAACGTCAATCTTCACTGTTCCATAATGTGACTTTTGAAAAGGGGATTTTAGAATTCGCTGCCTAACATTCAGTTTAGCTCCCCTTGTGATGTGTGAGTCGCCATTTGCAACCGGGCGGAAGGGAAACAACTCTCGCTCCTTCAAGATGGACTCCCCTACACTCATGATTACACGAAAGGACGCGAGTTCGAATTCGCTGTCCTCACCTTTAATAATTTTTTTAATTTGAAAACGTATTTAAAACATTGAATATTATGATCATGCCAAAAATAAAAATTATTTTCACTGAAAGCATAATTTAGGAGGCGTTATTTTGTGTCACTTTACTGTGAGAATAGCAAGCAGTTCATTTGCATATATCAATACGCGTAGTTGCAGTAAAGTTCAACTTTGAAATTAATGTTGTCATGCTGTTTTTGCGCAAAATGAATGAAGAATGACATTGTATGATAACTAAGTTATCATGCTCGTGTGTTTTGGGATGGTAAATATCCTGCATTGGGAATAAACACAATGTATTTAGCTCGCTAAGGCTCGCAAAATACAATTTTTATTCCTAATGCAGGACATTGACCATCCCAAAACACACTCTCATGATAACCTCTATGTATTCGAATAACACGAATGTCAGTTAACATATTTATCTGTATTCGAATAACACTAATGTCAGTTGACGTATATTTATATGTATTCGAATAACACGAATGTCAGTTGACGTATTTATATGTATTCGAATAACACTAATGTCAGTTGACGTATATTTATATGTATTCGAATAACACGAATGTCAATTATCGTCTTTATATGTATTCGAATAACACGAATGTCAGTAAACGTATTTATATGTATTCGAATAACACGAGTGTCAGTTGACGTATTTATATGTATGCGAATAACACGAGTATCAGTAAACGCATTTATATGTATCGAATAACACAAGTGTTAGTTGACGTATTTATATGTATTCGAATAACACTAATGTCAGTTAACGTATTTGTATGTATTCGAATAACACGAGTGTCAGTTAACATATTTATCTGTATTCGAATAACACGAATGTCAATTGACGTATTTATATGTATTCGAATAACACGAATGTCAGTTGACTTATTTATATGTATTCGAATAACACGATTGTCAGTTAACGTATTTATATGTATTCGAATAACACGAATGTCAATTAACGTATTTATATGTATTAGAATAACACGAATGTCAATTATCGTCTTTATATGTATTCGAATAACACGAGTGTATGTTAACGTATTTATATGTATTCGAATAACACTAATGTCAGTTGACGTATATTTAAATGTATTCGAATAACACGAATGTCAGTTGACGTATTTATATGTATTCGAATAACACTAATGTCAGTTGACGTATATTTATATGTATTCGAATAACACGAATGTCAGTTGACGTATTTATATGTATTCGAATAACACGAGTGTCAGTTAACATATTTATATGTATTCGAATAACACAAGTGTATGTTGACGTATTTATATGTATTCGAAAAACACGAATGTCAGTTGACGTATTTATATGTATTCGAATAACACGAATGTCAGTTGACGTATTTATATGTATTCGAATAACACGAATGTCAGTTGACGTATTTATATGTATTTGAATAACACGAATGTCAGTTAACGTATTTATATGTATTCGAATAACACGAGTGTTAGTTAATGTATTTATATGTATTCGAATAACACGAATGTCAATTAACGTATTTATATGTATTCGAATAACACGAATGTCAATTATCGTCTTTATATGTATTCGAATAACACGAGTGTATGTTAACGTATTTATATGTATTCGAATAACACGAATGTCAGTTGACGTATTTATATGTATTCGAATAACACGAATGTCAGTTGACGTATTTATATGTATTCGAATAACACGAGTGTCAGTAAACGTATTTATATGTATTCGAATAACACGAGTGTCAGTTAACATGTTTATATGTATTCGAATAACACGAGTGTCAGTTGACGTATTTATATGTATTCGAATAACACGAGTGTCAGTAAACGTATTTATATGTATTCGAATAACACGAGTGTCAGTTGACGTATTTATATGTATTCGAATAACACGAATGTCAATTGACGTATTTATATGTATTCGAATAACACGAGTGTCAGTAAACGTATTTATATGTATTTGAATAACACGAGTGTCAGTTAACGTATTTATATGTATTCGAATAACACGAATGTCAATTAACGTATTTATATGTATTCGAATAACACGATTGTCAGTTAACGTATTTATATGTATTCGAATAACACGAGTGTCAGTTAACATATTTATATGTATTCGAATAACACAAGTGTATGTTGACGTATTTATATGTATTCGAAAAACACGAATGTCAGTTGACGTATTTATATGTATTCGAATAACACGAATGTCAGTTGACGTATTTATATTTATTCGAATAACACGAATGTCAGTTTACGTATTTATATGTATTCGAATAACACGAGTGTCAGTTAACGTATTTATATGTATTCGAATAACACGAATGTCAATTAACGTATTTATATGTATTCGAATAACACGAATGTCAGTTGACGTATCTATATGAATTCGAATAACACGAATGTTAGTTAACTTATTTATATGTATTCGAATAACACGAGATTGTCTCAACTTGTAAAATGTTCTGCAGAGTATGTAGTCCTCATTTAAAGCTTTATCGGGACAGGTAATGAAGCCACAGAATGTTTCAAAACTTCATCTTGTGTGGGGCTGTGTACTCTGTACTGTCCCATGTATTTTATTCATGGATGAACTTTTAGCTGAAATGTATAATGCATGTGATCATGAAGTATTTGTTTTACAGGACATTATTTATATAATGTCAATACTATTTGCAGATGATATTACTTAATTGTCATTTTAATAGTGGCCTCAAGACACGGTTAACGTTCTTCAGTTATATTGTGAGATATGGGGCAATGTAAATCTGGAAAAGACAGTTGTATTTCAGAACAGTGCTATTCTTTATAACATTGAAGAATTGACATATTGCCATGAGGAAGTCAATATTATTTCCCCGAGATTGTTATGACCGACAACCTGTAAGCAGCAACCTTTGCCAGCTTCTAGAGCATTGACTCCTCTATACATTGTTATGAAAGAAAATAAGTTTATATCTTTGACAGAAATAAATCACTAATACTTTAATATGGTTCCGAAATATTGCGAGTTTAATACAATGATTCCATTGAAACAATTCATGCTTTATTTCTTAGGTGTGGATAAATATGCCTATATCCGTGATAAATTGATTAGATTAAAATGGTAAAGATTTCTATGGTTCTGATGTGGAAACTATTATTTACATACTCTAGTTGATAACTCAACGTAGCCAATTGAGTCTCTCTCAATTAATCACTCGACCAATATAGCACAGTAAAATTAAGAGAGTTACCTCCCTACACCCTCGCTCCCCGCTAGGTGGCTTACCCCAGTAACGTCACTTCTTTCTCCTTGAGCCTGGACGCAGGCAGCTTTCAGACAGCAGGAGGGGAGGTGGGAGGGGTATACAGACTGGTGAGTTATCAACGGTGAGTATAAATAATGATGTTTAATCAAAAACGTATCATTATTTACATACTTTAGTTGAAAACTCAACAAATATTGCATATAACTTATATCTTCACGTGATAGTACAATGTCAGATCACTTAAACTACCTTCGAGTGGCCATTTTAATGCGAACACATTAAAATGGCCGCTCGATGGAAATTAGACTCGCATAGCTTAACCAAACCATGGATATTCGTTTTAGAACTCTTTTTATTGATTCAGGAGTATTAATTTGGTAACACTTTTTTGTGAGGGCACATTTTAAGTAAGAAAATCGTGTTACAGCGCCTTTAAGTTTGAGGGAACCTATTTATCGAAACAAATGCATTCTGATATTAATCTTACTCGGATGTACATAAGTGATGCGCATGCCGAAATATAATTCGATGAATATGCTATGGTCGTAACATCTCTTGAGTTTCCCAATTCAAACTGATGATAAGACTGTTATCTTGGCTAAAAAATTATTGGCCGGCGATTGTCCTTTTATACTTGACATTCCGTGTATCCCTTGTCAAAGGACCATTCAAGTAATGTCTTATGGCGTTACCTTATGACCTTGACCTTGACCTTGGCAGAGAAGGTATTTCTTGAAACTTCTCCCTAATGTTTGTTTGGTCACCCATAGACCTTTGACCCTTCGCATAGATACATGAATCCATTGTCACAACATCAATAGAATGAGGTTATATCATTTAACATTGTGGCCTTGAACTTGGTGTGGGACACCATTAACCATTCACATTACGTCTTATTAGTTTGTCATAGTCTGTCTTTTGATATTTTACCTTGTTAATCCTGTTGTCATCAGACCACTCAAATTAGGTAACACATTTCAAGTTAATCAAAGAATATATCACCTTTAGTGCAAATGAAATGCTAGATCTGATCATTCACAAAATGCCATTACATTTTAAGTGATTACCTAGAGGATCGATTACGTATTACCTATGATATACTGCATTTCTTGATTGTCGTAATCTCTGTGAATAATCAATTAAGACGTAGAAATATGTGCATGTGATGCACTATGATGTCCCCCGCTGAAACTGTCAATCCAACCTAATCATCTTACCCTTATTTTCTATGTATGCAAGGCCAAACCAAAAAAACAAAAAGACAATCCAAAAAGGTTAATCTATTAGGATAAACGAACTTGTTTCCGTGTAGCCTCTTAGTTCAAATTGTGTCCCTTTCTGGCCTCTTTGTTAAAAGTATTTCTATGGAAATCACAAAATAATTCAGAATGATTTTGGTAACACCCTTCCATCTTTGTGTCTACACACATACCAAGTCTCATTAAATAATACTGAATAGATTTTGACATTATATCTTCCGCAAAGCTTTGCGGGGAATATAATTAATGTTTAAACACTTATGGCTGATTGATCTCTAAAGCGACACAATCCAATGTAATACTTCTGTACTCTTTTTTCACGCCAAGGGCATGAGTGTTATTGTTTCCTTTTGATACACGTTTATATGACAAATTTAACTTGATATTTCTAAATTCCATCAAAAACGAAAATATACCTTCTTATAAGCAGAAAAAATTAGCTTACCATGTGCTTCATATGTATGTCCAACTTCAAAATGATACGATAAATGTTTAGGTGTCCGGCCAAAACCTTGATAATCTTTAACCAAACGAAACCACATGACGCCTGTATTATATTGGTTAACATCAGTATCCTGACGATTGATAAATCGTAGACTGCTGTGACTACCTGAAGTACTCTGTATTTTTTATACAATAGCAGAAACTTGTCGACAGTGAAGTGAACTTTCGCGTTCATAAATTGTCAAATCATACCCAATTAATTAGATTAGGTGAAACTTTGTATTCATCTCAAAGAGGCATACAAAATGTTTTATTACTCACAGGGATATATTAATGCATTGACAACTACAATTTGTTATCACAGTACAATGGATGTGATGACAACCGAACTAGATGCAAGCAAAGCCGGGTTGTCAGATCACAGAGGCATGTTCAAGTTGAAATACATCTCAACTCGTCATGTTTCTATATTGAATGTCACTAATTTCAATATCTCTGCACCTATAGCCGAGGGAATAAAGTAATCATTGCCGGACCGCTGGTTAATCACAGGACGTCCATGCATGGGAATTGTATTAGCGCTTTCTGAGTCGATGAGGGCCAGATGATATGACATATTGGTCCAGAGTTAATGATACTATCATGAACTTCGTGATAGCCATGCTATATCGAGGAGCAATTCATGAAGCGGCTTGTCCCATGGTTCAACAGAACTACAGAGAACAGGTAAAACAGTGGGCGTCTAGACGAAGAACAGTTTTGTGGATTATAATGAACTTGCCCTAGCAGTGCCGATATCCTTTCACACACGGAAAGACTGCATTGTCAGAACAGAAGTTATCAATGAGAATTATATGTTCCTCTTAATCTCTTGAATATAAACTGAATACGAAAAGAAACTTTGCATCAGATTGACATGACTGTAATTAAAAACCTAGAAATAACAACGCTTTGATGTAAAGTATATCTAATGCATCAACATGTCCAGAGTGGACTGGAAAACTCCAAATGAACGCTGTGCGGTAGATGAGTGTACACCATACTAACAAACGTAGTCGGGGTCGAAAATCCCATTGTTCAGAGTTTCAATGCAGTTCAGGATTCACATCACGAAAGTGTTCGCAATCACTAAAAATGTCATTTTAAAGCTTAATATGGAATGTGACCACCCCGTGAAGCAATACAGGCCATGAATCGGCGTCGGATGGGATCAGGTGACAGGTGGTTCCAACTGTAACACCGCTACCGCCAAAGGTTCTTGAAACGTGAACGTGCGTGGCCCCGACATCAATCATTCCCAGTGCTCACTGACGTTGTTCTGCTGTAAGTCTTGGCATTTTTCAGTGTTCGTTTTGCATTGTGGTTGTTTGACATTGCTACTGTGCAGTTTTTATACCCCTGTGGAACTTGCATTTCTCCCAGCAACGACGTCACGTGATTTGAAATTTGCATATTGCCGGTAGAAATTGGAAGTAAAACAAGCTTGCGTTTGGGCTATGTGTTCGTACCTATTTGGGTTTGAACCAGTCCAACTAATTTGTAACAACATTGTTCTCAGATGTGCAAAGTTTCGTTTGGTATTCAGTTTATATTCCCCTCAAAGAATTATATTTGTATTTAGAGATGACTGTTTAACTGTACTATGTATTCGTAGATGACGTGTACATGTTCATTCTGGTTTGCGAAATTGACATTATCATATCCATTATTCTCTCGTTTAGCTATAAACTCGTACATAATTAACTTCCTCGTTGTCGGTCTGTACTCATAAGTACATATGCGATACGCCATTGAGGTGCCATGGTGTACATGAATGTACATCCTCTGACATAACCTATTTGAAATTAAATATAAATTTATATAATGTATGATTTGATATGAAGTTTGCTTGTTGTCATTGACAAAGTTTTTATGAAGCAGCGAGAGGGTTAGACAATGAGATGAATGAGAAAGGAGTTCTATTCTATGGATTTACAGCTTCCTTATTTCACGATTGCTTGTACGAGTGTATGAACTCTTCCAAAGAAGAAGTTGAAATTACACAAAACGTTCCTTATTTAAACTGTTACATAATTTAAATGAATCATTACTTGGAAAGTTCTTAAGGTCTTCATTTTCATATCACTGTGTTTGCACACATAATCCAAAATTATAGCTTTTAGCAAATAAACCAACTAATGACAATATAAATTAGGAAATCGTGTACAAATGGACATATATTTTATTAATTTATTTGAAATAGTTTATGCTAAGCACATCGACTCGGACCGAGAATGAAATCCCGTTTAAGTTATATACCACTTTTCTCTTCACTATGAAACATGACCAGGAGAGCAGTGGATCCTACAAGCAATCAAGTCATCAGACAGAGTTGCCAGTACACTGTTAACTGTCTGAATCAGCCGTTTTGAGAAATACGTGGGTTTTTTGCATCGTCGGAGCCGATTATGAAAAGTACAACTTCATTAAGAGGTATTTTAGCAGATGTAGAGTTAACAACAATATATGGATAACCAACTTCTTTATTGCAATGAATGAATGAATTCGACGAAACGTATGTTGATTCCTGATTTTTAATTACATTATAGAATTGTTACCTTCATGCATGTAAACATAAATCAATATAAGCAATAAAAGCACGCTCATAATGCAGTGTATACTGTGTGTGTGGTACCCAGTACGTTGGTTGCAATGATGGCAGTGGTCTGCCTGGAGGATCCCCTCGGAATTCCTCTCCAAGGCCATGTGAGATCTCGTGATGTAACCCCTGATCCTCGCCAACAAGTAGGCATTAGTGGAGCTGAGCTGATCATCACCTGGGTAATGGGATATGTCTTCAATATAATCGGCTTTTCTGCTGTTTATAAAATCATAAAATATTTAGATTGTCATCAGGTCTCATTATGACTGATATCTGTTTTGTTGTGACTCTTCTGCTATAAAAACAGGTGAAGGTGATACAGCGTGGAAATGTTCATAGCATTTCGGTTCGCAAGATTGTTCCTTCTCGTATCTGGTATCTGAAACATTTATGGAAATCTCAATGATATTCGTTAGTGCAATGTGCATACTTGAACCGAAGTCTTCTCACATAAAGACATAAATATATCTATACATAAATAGAGATTATTCCCCGAGGAAGTGTGTCATATGACTTTTACGAAACGAGTGTGAAATTGTGTATTGCCCGAGCGAGAGCGAGGGTTATACATAAATTTGCACAAGTTTCGTAAAAGTCATATGGCATACTTTCGAGCGTACTAATTTCTTTATTACCCATTTTATTCCATATGATTCGCGGAAAAATAGTAAGGAACGGCCCACTTCTCTTGCGACGGCAAGCTACAGTGATGTCACAACCGATAGTCTTATGACGTCACAGACGACGAAATACGGGAAGTCGCGGTGAAACAGTGGTTGCTAGGAAAACGTGATATGTGCACATGTTCTCGTATTGAAAATATTAACTCGATTATTTTCAACCACATGGGTGATAATTGGAGATATGTGTCATGAACACTTTGATATCACTTTCATTATAGTCAATTCATGTTGATGTTGATCTTTTAGACACGAAATGTACATATATAGTCTTTAAGATAAGTTCACATGAAAAACCTAACTCAAAAGTGTACTTCCACATGGACGTGTTGTGTAATATACAGAAAAGCGAAGGTTTTGGAATGTGTTGATAATGTTGATAAAGTTCTGTCATTTTCTTTTTTGTAAACGCTACAGATTGGTGTCACGAATTTGGAGTTGTTTTGGTCTTGTCACAGAACCGTATATATGGCATGTAGAGAGGGAAATTGAGAATTCTCGACGATTACCATGGTTCGAGTCAAGCAGATGTACCTGGTATTCATGTTCATCATTTGACGAAGTTATTTGTTATGTATTATATTTAAGAAAAAGGTTGACTGAAGGTGTTATTTCACTGTGTAGAATAACGTGTTATTTCAACAGTTAAATGCGGTATTTCATTAGCAGCTGATGGCTTTGGTCTATCTGTATTCGCTTGAGATTTTAGGACACGCGATCCTTGGCGTCTGTACATAATTCTATACGCTAGTAAATTACCAGCAGGTGTAGTCAGACACGCAGCTAGACGCCTTGTAGTTACTAATGGTGTCATCCAACAGTATGGTTCTTATCATACTGCACTTAACAACATTTCTAGCCTTTGTGCTGACCCTTAACTCTGTCACCCCTATAGGCGTCTGCAGACAACGTATTGGAATTCTGGTTTCTCAGTGGCGAAAGGGTTAATCACAATGCCACCCTTGACCAATTCTTAAGCCATCATAAAACAAAAGTTATCTTTCCATGAATTGCATTTCTTATACACACGTATGTTTTGAAATAACCAACACGTCCATTGATATGAGGGATGATTACAACTTCTGCTATTGCGAAATCACCACACATAATGAGCATTATATAGCATAAGCCCATAAATATTGGTGTCTAAATTCACAACTGCTCATAGAGAGTGTTATTCATTATTCAAGAGGAAATCTGTTAAACTCGTTAAACCTTTTACATCATTATAGCTATATACAGGGACTGTACAAGTCTTTCCAAAGCTTTTATGGGCACTTAGCAAATATCACAACGCATTAGATCAAAGTGAGATAAAATTTAAATATTCGGTTCCACAAAAAATCACAAAGGGGGACATCTCCTGGCATTTCGCTTCCACAAAAGATGTGTTTAACAAGACATGTATTATTGAAGATTCCATTTCATTATATTTACGTTGAGTATCTCTAACTTTTAAAAAACAGAGATTTCACTCCCTACTGCCTCCCATTTTGGTAAGATTATAGCAAAATGCACAAAGCCTCTCTCACAGACTGGCGTTATGTTTGAGTGAATGATAAGGAAATAGCAAATAAATGCATACCCAATTGGGAGGTAATTACCAAACAATCCCTTCTGGCTTGTGACAAATCTAATTGTTTATTTGTGTAAGTGTCTTTCTTCCAACTAGCCCAGATTACCACACTCTCCTTCTTATGACACGCACCTGCTTCTGAGTCACCTGATTTTTCACCCACCATCTGCCCCGTAAAACCAAAAGGATAATTACACAAATTTCACAAGTCTTTTGCAAGATTTAATCGTTTCGAAGCAGTTATCATATGAAAAAGTTAAAAATAGGATCGGATGTCATCAACATTCGACACTCAAACCTTTTTTTGTAATTCGACAATGATCATGTAAGAAGTCATCCATGATAATTATATTGAGTGTCAGACTGATTGATTTGTTTAATTTATTTCACATTTGTGTAATAATTGATGACAAGAACATTCTTTAACCCATTTATTCTCTTAATGTATCACTCTGTCATACTATGATTGGCAGTAAAAAGCTATATGCCTGTCTCTTGAACTCCAAATTTGTTGATTTGCCAAGCTATACAAAATGGGAAATAATTCTTCAGAGTGATTTTACTGAAAAGGAGTTGAAAAGCTTTTAACATTATTGCTAATAAATGTTCACGAAGCATAATCTGGAAATACAAAATTCAATTTAATTCATTATATCCTCCCAGTAAGACAGTTTCTCTATAAAATTGGATCACGCCTTCACCAACATGTCCATGCTGTGAAACGGAACTAGAAACAATCAAGCACATTCTGATGGCATGTGGACCTGTCTTCAAGTTATGGAAAGACAAAGAATCGTGGTTGAAAGTTGAAAATAGAATTTAGAAACAAAATTATTATATTGGGAACGAAAGGAAAGAAAAATAATCCTGTACTGTAGATGAAATCATTTACTGGTCAAACAATATATCTACAGTTGTAGCATAGATGGTTTTATACCAAGGTTAGATTTTACGCTACTATGATATGTTGAGATATGTTTTGCTGTCAACAGGGATAGAGGAAATGTTTTCCAATATCGGTCATCATTACATTTACTACTCGGAAATAATCCTGACTGTGACAGAAGTGAACCGGACAGCAACTTATTCATTTATCTATTTACGTGCACCTCATTTTGTCATGAAATATAATTGTTGTTATGTGAATGAACATGTATGTACCTCATTTTGTCATGAATTGTAGCTATATTGTTATTTGCCTGTACCACAAAATATGTAAAATAATAACTGATAATCCTATAGCAATCTAGAAAATAATAACTAATATGATTGAATCATTTATTCAGTCTGATAGTTGTCTAATATTTGATGACTTGCCGTGAAATGTCGTCTTTGAATGACATTTCTTAAAGCTGATGTTTCACGTATACTCGCTCTTACATGTGTACGTCAGTCTCAAACAACTGAGGTTGACGGCGACATTTAGAATTTACGTTCTCTATTAAGAGCTTTGCCTAAGTTTGAGGTTGTCGGTTTTTATGAATTCGTCCCACAAAGGTATAATAATGTATAGTATAACATATACAGTGGTCCTCGTAATGTAAAATTTGACAAAGTTATATTTATTCGTTATATAAATGACACGTTGTCTTTGAAGGTAATTTATAATAGAAAAAGAACTTGTTCAGGATAAAAACATAAAACGACGTTTTCTAATTTGATGTTCCATCCAATCCACCTGATGAAGGATCATGCGTATGCTCTAAACCAGCGTGTTTGTTCACAATAAAGCATGTTTAATCCTGAAAATCAATGTCATGTAATTCCTACAGAACGGAGAAGTTATATCTCCATAACATCGTCAGAATCCTTTGCTATAATGAACTGAATGATTGATAACATCCTCCTATCTACATCATGTTGTAAGACTTCTTCATGACATGAATGCAACAGGACATATTGAGGTTCAATCATTGATCACCGACAAGGCCAATGAAAGTGTATAGCGCGTTCAAGGTTCCGAATATAAATGAGTCTCCAGCATGTAGTAGAGTTTTCCCAGGGTAGTACGTATACGAGTGACAACCGGGATGATAGGGGAGTGGACTTGATGTAATGCCCAGGGTAGTTTTTTCCTCGAGATTTGTTTTGGCAGTAGCTAGTGCCGGTTACATGAGCCAAAGCAATGAGTAACGGAATGTTTGCAAGAAACAAACTTATTTTGACATCAAAACACCACTGACAAACTGATTAGACATGTCACTGACCGAGCGTGTAACATTATGTGAACCATGTAAAACTAAGTTTCGGACGTTGCGTTTGCTGATGTAAAGATACAATAACGGCTTATTCAAACATTGAATTGTTGTGTTGTGTTATCCGTATTGTTGTGTAATCCGTATTGTCACTTGGTCATGTATTGAAGTAGCTCCCATTAGTTTGTGGTGAAACGATAATCTCACATGGTCACTATGTTAAATGAAAACTAAATTTGGATAAATTAGTATGGAAGCGAATTAATGAGAAACATTATATCAAACTAACTCATATTTATATTCTGATTGCAATAGGTCAATAATGATTTAATGCCCTAAAACAACAATAAACAGGACTAATTTGAAATTGAAATTAGTCACTTCATATAGTTAATTTACTTATTATACGGTTTATACACATACACTCACCTGCAAAAGAAACGTCCCCATAGATTATATAATTACAAGATAGTTCAATCCACGAGGGATGGATGCGACAGAAACGGTGTTGCATTGTGCACCCAGAACTAAACTTAATTTGAAATAATTTTAAAATAGTATCTGTTCATATTTCCGAGACGTTCTGACGTTTTAATAAATCGTCGTTTTCAGATCGCTTTAACTAGATGAGATAGGAGAGTCAAAGGGGTTTTTTTTGCTTTTTTATTACGTCCAACAGTCAAGATGCGTAAACAAATTTAAGTTCAAGCAGGTTATTTATATCGATAACATTCTTTAGGGAATTAAATTTCTACATTTTATTTATGTTTAACTTAAATGTCAAATATGTCTATCATTACAAATCTCATCAGAATGTTCAACAGAATACATAAGAGATGTAGGTCTACCATTACAAATCTCATCAGAATGTTCCACAGCATACATAATTGATGTAGGCCTACCGGCACCACTAACAAAGATTGACTATTGTGTTTTATTTATTTATTTTTACAACAATGAACCTCAATACATAAGCTGAACGTCACTATTGGTCTGTATGCTCCTGCCTCTACAAGGGGACTAGTTGTTATTTAAACAGAAAAGCTCTCTCCCAGTAGCAGTGACTTAATGCATATGAATAGAAATGCGTCCCTCAACCCAAGACGGCAGCGAGATCTATCTACTCCCTCCCTCCCTCTCTCCAGATCAAACCACCTACGCTCCCTTACATCTCAGCAGCTATAGCCCCTCCTGCGGGCTGCGTGATTCCAACTGACTGACTTCCTGATTTGATTGTCCGCTCAACAATCATTGCTTTAATGAACACGACTTAGTCTCCACATTGAGACCTAGCTCCAAGGATTACCAGGGGAATGTTTCTTTATCAATCACATGGGTTCTTGCCATATCAAAAAAGTGTAACTTTCTGATTAAAGTTTATTTTCATGATTACGACTGTGATTGACACATTCACACTTCACAGA
>OW388289.1:10797319-10824819 GCA_936450465.1 Gibbula magus
GGTCTTCAGTTTATCATCTATCATTTCTTCAGTGAGACCTCTTTTCAAATAAAGTTGTCTTTTCTCTTCCAAAAAGTCTTTATTTACCTCACGTACACTTTTATACATTTGTCTTATTCCTTGCTCCTCAATATCATCTGCTTTCTGTAGTTTATCAGCATGGTTTGTAACACTATCATCATCATCGTCGTCATCAGTAGCATTTTCCATTTCAGGACATTGTTTATCATGGAGGTGTCTCTGCAAGTTATGATTATTACTGAACATTTTCCCACAATCAACACAATCCTCCATTTGACGTGGCTTTTTCACAGTAATGAAATCCTCTTCCAATTGTCTTTTCATTCTCCCATCAGGTAATCCAGGTGGACTCTGTCAAGAGCCTCCACTCTCTGGACACCAATTTTTCTGTGTTTTTGCAGAAAAACTTTTCCACAATCACTAACTTTAATATTGGTGTTGCACTTAATAAATAGTAGTTAAAAGATTGTTTTCATTCGTTTTCGTGGACCTCCTTTCACTTTGATTTCCTTTAACCGTTTTAAATGTGCCTGTACTCTTTTTCCTGAGCTTGGGCTTGCTATATAGAGAACCAATTTCCAGTACACATCGATCACTTGATGAAACATCACTGTTCCAGTGTTCAGACAACACAAAGTGCTCAGAGTGGCTCTATGAAGGAAGACGATATGGGAAATGTGTTTCAATAAAAGTTATTCCCATTCAGGTTTAAACCCGGCATCGTTATTCTGTATGCTGGTCGCCTGCAAGTTGTTGTATAATAAGTTTCGTCTTGAAACTGACATAGCTTCACTATTGTGCTTTCGGGCTTGATTTATATATGTCATGAATAATGCTAATTGATTGATTTCGGAGCAGAAAGAGAAACTCTGTAATTATTTCAGGCTGAGCATTGATTGTATTTCAAAAAGACTTTTCGTCGATTTTAAAACGTAGTTGAGAAGTTTTGATAAATACTCTCACTTATGGGTTCGTCTTAAAATCTCAGTTTCTATCATTTGGCAGCGATTTCTTCAGCTTGAAAATGTTATTGTCCCTCCTTATAAGAAAGGCCATTGATAATTACGCTGCTACATCACAGATGAAAACAAACCTATAAAAGGCACAAGAAAGAGAGTAAGGCACGATACGTGTTGGAGGAGAAACACATACTCTGTTATATCTATGCGAGGTCCATGATAAGACCTTGTGACTTCTAAATGTCTTCAAGAAGTGTCTGCAACAGCTATATAACCAAAGTGTTTTTAAAATCACATGTAACTCTGATTACAAGGTGTTTCAACTGAGCATAATATTTCAATTAAAATATTTGTATGTCTTTTTTATATTTGTGAATGGTGCTTGGAATTGAGCTCGTTTGAAAGCTGATATGATTAAACCCAACAGTATTACGTTGGACATTTGATAAATGTCATGTAATAGCCCCCCCCCCCCCCCCCCCCCCCCCCCCCCCCCCCCCCAACTTTCAATTGCACCCCTGCAACATTCTTACCTTTAGGAGTAGGATTATCAAATATACAAGTCTTACTCCCCGTCCAACAAAGATCATATTCCTCAAATGAACTTTCTAGCATTGTCGGTTCTAGAGGAGAAGAAGTTAAAGAGTTTCGAGTAAACCTCCTGCCACGCTCGAACTTGGTGGGGGGGGGGGGGGGGGGGGGGGGGGGGGTCAAACAAATGTAGGGATGAACAAACTTTAATCTACATGTAATAAAGATGTTTTTCTGAAAATTTCACCTTCCTATGTCAACTGCTTTCGGATAAGAAGTATACAAGTTTAACTAATAGTGTTTGCCATGCCCATATTTGGGGGCGGTCGGGACAAAATGTTCCCACAAAATTTCAGCTTTTGGGGTGTAGCGGTCATTGAGTAGAAGTCGAAAATATATTTTTTTTACGGACAACGGATGAAGCCCGACGTTACTGCAGGACGTCATAAGACACAAAAACCAAACTGTTTGACTCTCGTATATCGTCTTGTTCAAGAGATTCGAAAACGACGAAATCAGAAATAAAAAATTAACCGATATTGTAACATGATTTCAGTGAATCCTTGATTCTGATTGGTTGATTTGCCTATGTTGAATGACAATGAATACCCGCAAATTACCTGGGGCGAATCACCGCGAATCACCGCGAACATATACATCATGTTCACAAGATTCGGCCAGACTCAAAATTTAATTTTTCTATTTCTCTTAATATGTGCTCCTTACTCAAATTTGACAGGTGGCATTGTCATTTTCTAATTTGTGTATAGCAGTATAGGTCACAAATAACTCTCAAAATTAATTAGTTTCAAGTAATTAAATGTTTTCAACTAGTAAGATTTGTCCAAGTTTGATGCCTTCTTCCATGCGGCTGTGTTTACCGAATGCCGTTGCCATGGCATGACGTCATAGTGATCAACCGTTTTGACGTCACAATACTAACGTCATTGTCACAATGGGTTAGGGTAAGTTTAAGATTTATGTTCCTAGGTCTTTTACTGTGTTGTCGTATAGATAAATGTTTATCGCCATCTAAAAGGATACGTGAATATTGTGAAGTGACCATGATTGAGTGATACTGTTTGATCTTATGTTTAAATTGTTGCTAATGTACATATTACGCCGAGTATTTACAACCGCAAATTTCAGCGTTTAAAACCTCCGGCTACCGCCGTCGGTTTTAAACTAAATTTGCGGGTGTTGAATAGCAATGAATCCCGGAAATTTTAGAAAAGGCAACTATTTATCTTATAAATGATTTGAAATTTGAAATTTACTTTAATTAGCACAGATGTCGGTACCAGAACCACAGCAACTTATTTATCATACCCATGTAAACATCAGATAGTAATACAGGCATGCATTGCGGTTTCCGTGGTCGATTTCCGTATTTCACGGTGAATTTCGTATTGCACGGCTGACGGTTCTACTTTCTAACTTCGGCCCTTCTCGGAACTTTCCGTTACTTTTCAATTTTTCCCAATTCAATCTCCGGAATTTATATTTTGATAATACTGCCAGTAATTTTGCAATTGATAAAAGTTCACGCATGGATTTAGACCTTGCATGTATATTAAAGGGGCACTGCGTCGAAGATAAAAATTAGTCTCATCTTTATTTAATTAAGCTGATTAGTGTCTGCTAACGAGTTACGCTTCGTTTCACTGTCTACATGCAGAAGTTTTTATTACCAATTACGTCAATTGTCTAAAATTGGATGTCTGTGATTTGTTAGAAGACATGTTAATTAGCATAGGTAGATACACATAATCTGATTTTTATCCTCGACGCAGTGTCCCTTTAACAACACAATCAGGGATAAATGTCACTCAAATTGTCATTAACAAGGCAGAAAAGCGCAAAGTATAACGGGAATTGATAGCATTGCCGAAAGCTTCGCTAGCGATGCTGCGTCATTGTGACGTCAGAACCGTTAACTATTGTGACGTCAAATCCATTGTAACGTCATTCGAAAGAAGCATGACGGACGGCCTGAATGTTGTTTCTAATTTTCAGTTCTTTGAAATTTAATGATTCTAAAGCACATTTGATGTTTTAATTATGTTAACACAAAATATAAAATATCACTTAAAGATCAACTAAGCTGACAAATGAGAAAATAAAGATATGATTTACATTTCTAATCATGAGTCGTGATGGTCTAGGAACCATCCGTGTATCAATTGCCAGCACGTCATCCCAGTAAATGTATGCAATTTTATTTGTTGACCAAATTGCTCATAAAAGGGGGTATAATTATAAATATAGAACATCATACTTGTGCATTTGGATCATTTGTGTTGAACTCGAAGCTGTCATGGAAACAGAGGAACAACTCGTTCTTTGAACTCGTTGTTCCTCTTCGCTTCCATGACATGATATTATATGAGTGTCTATGTCATACTATGTTTACGACACGAATACCTGAATATTAGTATTTCCCGAGCGAGAGCGAGGGATATGTCGATATTCAGGCACGAGTGTCGTAAATATAGTATGGCATAGACACTCATATAATATTCTGTTTATTACCGAAGTCGTGAAATTAATAAAATCCACTTTCAACCATAAGCTGGCGACGCGCCTCCACGCATTTAGAACGCAACGTCATAGACGCAGGGTGACGTCATAGCATTTTTAATGACGTCACATCACCATGACAAAGTGAAATTTTGCCTTAGGGCTTCGTATGAACCCCGATATGATTGCCCTCGTAGGTAATAAATATCAATATATAGGCAAACTGTACACAAAAGAATTGGATTTCGTGCACAAAGGCGTAATGGTGGAATGCTTACTGTAAGATAACCTTGTCTTTCTCATGTTTGTCGTAGATAAATACTAAATTGGAAAGTGTGACAAGTAATTTATTTTAACGCGTTTGCTACTGCAGTCGCGTGACTGTAAGCTGTCAGTCTGAAGAGCTGCTATGAGCAAATACGCCCATAATTTGGATAATCGTAGTGCCAGATTTGGAATAAACGTGTATTATTATGGGTGAGTATTTTCTGTATTGGCAGATCCGACTTATTGAACACGCAAGGCATTCTCATCCACAAATCGTTGTTAAGGTGATAAGCACCACCCTCTCACACATCAGCCTTTATGTGCATTGTGCAAACCTATGTGCCGACGTCAAATCCTTCCGTCTGTACAGCATGATGTACGGTCATGATGACTTTGGTTTGACCATTGACTCTCATCATTTATTCTGACAGTTGCGTACTTTTACTGTTTATTATGTTTACTTTTCAAATTATTGGGTGTATGATTCAAAATATAATATGAATCAATAAATGTTTCCATAGTGTAAAGAGATATCACGTATATCTTCACCCTATTTTTTCAAATATTGTGATACGATATCGTCTATCATCTCAGTTCAGATAAATAATAATGCCATCAATAGAAGTGTAACCTAACATTAAGAATCATCAAGCGATTCACCTAATGCCTTAACCTCGAGTCTATTTACTGGGGTCAGCGTGAAGCAATTGTAACATGGAGATGTAAAATCCATACGAGGATACGTGGCGCCTATATTTGACAAGGTTTGTACAGTAAGCATGACTTGTGTCCCTACAACTAATGCTTTACGCTCCTTAATCTCTTCAATTGATTTTGAGACTACTCACTTTGTAATGTAATTGTGATTAATGTATACATTTTATCTAAAAAAGAAAGGTTAAAAAATTAGCATGATTTATGTATTTCACTTTCGAATGGAAAAGTTCAAAGTATAATAAACTATTCTTAATTTTGCGATCAATAGTCTGTGATGAAGTTATTTTAATCAGAACATGATTTGTTAAAAACCTTACTTAAATGATGAATTTAAAAAATTATGTTGTATACATGTATCATTGTCCTTACCCCTGCATGGTGTACACAGCTACATGTGTACATTATGTTCCAATGTGTATGTATGTGTAGTGGCATTTTATATCGATTGCCTGGTGTGATTTATATTAAGCTTATATTAAGTAAATGAGACCCATGTGATACCTTCTAAATAGGCTCTTTATAATAAGGAACAATAACGTACTTGATTTACTTTCCGATAATGGTCCATATGCGTTTGGAATTTATTTACATCTTATCCCCCTTGTTTCCTCACATAATATCAATAAATATCTGATAAAGGACAAATGGAACTGTCAGCCACACAAAGGAGTAGGCATACAATAAATATCTGATAAAGGACAAATGGAGCTGTCAGCCACACAAAGGAGTAGGAATACAATACATAACTGATAAAGAACAAATGGAGCTGTCAGCCACACAAAGGAGTAGGAATACAATAAATATCTGATAATGGATAAATGGAGCTGTCAGCCACACAACGGAGTAGGAATACAATAAATATCTGATAAAGGATAAATGGAGCTGTCAGCCACACAACGGAGTAGGAATACAATAAATAACTGATAAAGGATAAATGGAGCTGTCAGCCACACAGCGGAGTAGGAATACAATAAATATCTGATAATGGATAAATGGAGCTGTCAGCCACACAAAGGAGTAGGAATAAAATAAATCATAAAGCTTTATAATTTGATCGGAAATTAGTTTTCAGCATGAAGGTAAAGTACTTTGATAAATGCTTGATAAGTGCATATGTGCTTCCAATGTTTTTGTGTGATTATGGTATATTTAGGAGACTTACTATCTTTGGAAATTAGAGAAAGGTTATACTGGATTGATAGCGAGTACATTTAAAATTGAAACCGAATAGCATTCAGCAATGTCAGGGTAGAATTGTAAACATAGCTTCTTTATGAGTTCTTTGCTATGCCATTAGATGTTGTCTTGATTTTGTCATACTGAAGCTTACAGTCTAGCTATCGAAATCATAGAAGGATTGCATCATTACATGGATATATAGATGTTGTGTACAGTTCTAGTCAACGATGTCGTATGGCATTTGTATTTGTTGTTATATTTAACAACCGATTTTAATAATTGTGTATCGATATTCTCACGACTGAAAACGGTTTTGTCACAGTACCTGCGAGTGGATCTAATAAATGCTTACCACTGATGGGGGACACCTGGTGTCGTCTCTGATTTAGCGATTCATTCAAATTGTTTCATAATTCCATTGGTCACTGCACGTCCCTTGAAATCAAGGTTAGCATGGCACAGATTTGGAATTGGCTATCCGTACTCGGCGAGTGTACAAAACTACAGTTAATGGGGGTAACATGTCGTCACTCATTCTGAAGTTCCATTGTTGAGTCTTCATTTGACTTTTGTCGTGAGAACAGGAAGAGTTACTGGAAAATGGGATACCTATTATAGCAAACAAAACAATGTCACGAATTGGATACATTTATATGGCAAATAAAACAATGTCACCGTTGCTTTGGTTGCGACATAAATTATCTCGTGTCGTTATTTCCTTACATTTCACCTGGTGAAGGAGTGAGTATATACTCCGAAACATCGTGAATGTTCACATTAAAGAAGTTGTTATCCAGAAAATATTCCTGTACTTATGTATGCCACATCTTAATGCCCTTCGAAGACTTTTTTCTTGAGGCTGCAAACAATCAGCGCCGCCCGCTTGATTGGTGGTCATCTCATCATGACTGGATTCTGAAAGTAAAAGATTGATTCCCGGACCAACATTTAGACGTAAGTTAAAGACTCGACTTGGTACGTGATCTGGATGGGATTATACCTGTGTGAATGTTGTATGATACGAGTCTGCTGCTTGACAGGCGACCGGTTGTATTCTCCTCAGGGAGTGTTCTGTACCCGTGCACCAGGTGTGCTACGGCAGCGCTTTAATCAGACAATGGACATCCGCACATGAACAATAAAATGCGTAATACATCACCACCAGCTTTGAATCCTCTGAAATGCGCGATACATAAATATACTAGTATCATTAATGTCAGAGCATTACAACCACGTGGACATCACTCACACGTCGTGTTTATATACAACTATATCAATTCTTCTTCTTGTTGGAGATTTAACGAGCGCTCTCCAGCGGAGCTGATTTCACCTTCAGCTATCACCTTCAAATAAGCATGACAATAAACAGCAAATCTATGAAATAGTTTTTATTTATTTACACAAATAATACAATTTAATATATGCTTGATAACAGTATTTGTATATGACTACTTCTTGGGAGAGATCACTACAGGAGATATATTCAGTCGTTCAGTCAGAGGCCTGATGGTGGCTCGGACCATCAGACAGACAGCAATTTTTTTTACCAACTTAGGGTTGTTCTATACTACTGATTTAGAGGTAGACAAACAGCTACTGTAGAGACATGAACTCAGCAGGGACTACCAGGATACATGGTTGCAGTAGACGACCACTGGTTGTATTGACTTTCAGGCAGTATCATCACTGGCTATAATGAAAGAAATGATTGGACTCACACTATCTTCCTCACACTCTACAAACTAATTCAAAATCAGATAAGATAAATGATATTCCAATAAAACACTATCTGGTGCTCTCGATGGTCGTGCTTGAAGAAAAGAAACTCGAAATAAGGTAGTTTTGATGTTCACTGATTTGGAAGACGACTGGAGGATAGTTTGGTGAAAAAGTGATGAAAATTGCCTGCAGATATGATGTTCTTTTTATAATACTCCATAACGTAAAACTAGTCTGCTACTGCTTTCAAGGTTGTTTTTGTTGTAAATGTAGCGTTAACGTAATATTGTTAAAGCAAATGGATTAGAAAGTTACACAATATATTGAATTATTCTAAATAAAAGATAATCGGATAAAATTGAACATATTTCACTTCCTGCCGGGACACATACACAGACTTTTTGAGCTCAACAAGAACATGGAAAATTTCAACTATTATCATTGTGGACATGTTTGTACCTTAGATTCAGGACAACGCTGTCTGCTACTATGCTACCTCATAATTATTTCTGCAACAGCCATCCAGCACATGAACACATGAACACAAACTCCAGTTGACATCACTACCGTAATAGTGTAGCAGGAATAATAATAAATAAATATGCATATACATACAGCTCACACTTTTTACAATGTCAATATGGATTAGCTGAACGTAGCAGCAATAGCTTTGTTGACTTAGCGACATCCATTGTGTTTCGTAATATTTTATTCAGCTTTAATACGTCCCAAAATACGATATGTTAATTTTAAAAATAATTTAACTCAACTTGCAGGTTCGTCCCCAAATAGTTTGAATTTTAATGATTACTAGTTTCAAATGAAAATGGAACAACCTGTACGTCCCATGTACATGGACAGACGTTATACGACCTAGTCAACAAGATCAATCCACATCTGTCTTCTCATCTGTTTACATTTGTCTAACTGACGTGGTGCATTGTCCGGTTTTCGATCAGAAATCCCCACTTTTACCTTTATATGGTTACTATACTGAGTCGCCTATCATCAAAATGGTAATTTTCGGTCAGTACTTCTCGACAATGAAGCGTCATTAAGAACGGTTGGCATATATGACCCCTTACAACACAATGAATGTCACTTTAAAAGCTGATTTAAAAAAGGAAATACACTGCTGTTGCATATCATTCTTGAACGAAAAGAGATTGATTCGTTATTCAAGCTGAAATGAGCATTGATAAACATCTATACAAAATAGTACAATTCTCATTAAATGTATACCAAACAACAACGAACTGAAATGAAAGATCATTAAACTAGTATGAGATAAATATTTTTACAGAAGGACAAACGAAAGAAGAAGATGAGTATACAAGTAAATCCTACATTATATCTAACGCAATTGTGGTAAAAACAATTATTTGAATTAAAAACAAATTATTGAAACGAATAGCAATACTTTACACTATGGTTAAACCTACACAATTTACAAAACCAACATGGCTTAAGACCCGTTTTTGGTAAGAACACTGAAGTTGAATTGTCAAAATATATTAATGACTCCGTTATCTATTTATGACCTAAACCTTTCTTCATTCATGCACAGATATGAAAGTAACCTTTCACCATAATTGATTTCTGATTATTGGTCACATTATGTACATGAACATTGAGTTCAACTCCACAGTGACTACTTCGTAGTGACCGTACACAATCATTGCATCACACTACAATCATACCAGCAAATCTGTACAATGTACACTGTCCGGAGCATTCTTAAATGTTCATATTAGTAATACAAGACCGTATGATACCGTTCTGTATTTTAGCAATGTATGATATTTAGTCTTCTTTTTACGAGGTGTGAAACGTTAACGACTCGGTACAAATCTATGGTTCATAAATCGGCTTATAACGATAGTTAAGAATTGATCCCAAACACGTTTAATTTCTGCGACCGGTACACAAATCGCCTCGTAACGATAGTTAAAGATTGACCCCAAACATGTTCAGTATCTGCGACTGGTACGCAAATCGCCTCGTAACGATTGCTGAGGATTGATCCAAAAAACGGCTATCTTCTGCGACTTGTACACACTTCGCAAATGGTTAACCCCAAACATGTTTAGTTTATACGACGGGTACACAAACCGCCTCATAACAAAAGTTAATGATTGACCTCAAACACGTTCACATCTAGTTTGTGCGACGGACCAAGCACCATTGCTCAGTCTTGTAATCACTGCTAATTTACATCGTAGATATAGGATAAAGAGACACCAGTTCCAGCTTGTTGTGCACCGGTATTGTACGTATTATTCACACACGAATCATTTCCTCTGTGAACCCACAGAGGCATCCAGTACATCCAGTTTAAATTTCCGGCTTGAGAAGAGGTTTAATCACAAGGATGGTAAGGGAGGACACGACGGCGGCGATGAGAAATATCCAGAACAGAAGTCTGTCAATAACATGAGCAACAAATCGCCACTCATTTACAACATCCTGGTGTCTATCCTCGCCATCCTGTCTACGGACCAACCCCTTCAGATGATTCGTTATCCTATCATTAGTCAGGTCGGCCCGGTCTAACATGCGTTCATGGGCCAAGGGCATGCCGTTATACGGGACCGACCCGTTGCAATTGCTACCGTCCATATTCTCCATGAAAGTTGAGAGACACATCTCGTCCATACGAGGTCCCGATATGTCACGGTGACGCATAGACTCTGTTGCATGACACATGCACACTAGACGTGCAAACACGTCGAATACTAGAGAACGCAGCCATCTGGGGACCGGCTTCTGATGTGGACCCACGTGGTGCAGCTGGAGTACAAACACTGTCAAGATAATAGACAGTGACGTCATAGCCATTGTCACTGTCAGGTATATACCTGCAAGAAACAATAGAACATTTTAGTGAAGGGGACTTGATGAACAATAACCATACAAAGCCGTCATTTTGTAATCTTCTGTATTCGCTACATGTATATAAATATCTAAATATCATGTTTACTTTTATCAACAGGAAAATAGAGCCATGGGCTCTGTAGCTCATCAGGATTTGATTTATTATCTAAGGTTGAATATCTAAGTTATCTCAAGTAAAACATTGTTAACAAGCACAAATAGGTTTTTAGATCATGACCCCTGTGACCCGTATTTGGAGTCACAGGGTCACCAATCCTACAATTAAGAATCACCTTTGACCAAAGAGTCTCTACACAAATTTTCAGCTCTCTAGACCTTTTGGAACTGGAGAAAAATATGAAATAGGTTTTTAACGATGTGACCCCTGTGACCCAATTTGGGGTCACGGGGCCACGAAATCTACAATTTAGAATCCCCATTGGCCAAGGAGTCTGCACACAACAGTCAGCTCTGTGGAGCCATTGGTTCTGGAGAAGAAGTCGAAAAAGCGAAAAGTTTACGGACGGATGGACGGATAGACGGATGCAGTAATGTGAGGTCATATCGTTGTGGCGTCATCATGGTTATGACATTACAATATAGTGATGTTATCAGGATATTGGCGTCGTAGTGTTATTGGTCATGTACTAGCTGACGTAAAAGTATCGTGGTGTCATGTAGCTGGTGAAGCTAGAGCATCATGTACAACGTCATCTACTTGGATTTATCGCTAGAACTCACACAATCGATAGATCCTGATGAAGTGTGGTTTGGAGAATAAAGTATATACACAACAATGTAACTTCTGTTGTCTCATTGACCAGTCGATTACTTATGGCACCATTACACTAGCTATTTCGTCGTTGATGTTCAGAGTACCACACATACGAAGAGGAAATAATTACGATATTTTAAACGATTCATAAAAAATAAAATCGATTTAATTTCCTTGGCTCTTCAGGTCAGCTGATGCTTTTTATTATCCTGTTGTAAAGTTTCATTGCCAAAGATAATATTCTGCAAACATGCCCCGCAGTAAAATGTCAGATGGCCAATGATATTGACAGTGATAACATCCTATTCTTCAAACTAGATTGAAACGCCTTGCAAACATTCAATTTACTACATGATGGATGATTAGATTTTGACATCAGCTCCATGTTTTGAGTTCCCGAAGTGTGTATTGAATGTTGGCTATTAAACATGTGAACTGTTTATGCCTTATCAATGTAACAGGGAATATTTGTGGGAACAAGCTTAAATGAAACGTTATGGACGGAATAGTAATTTATGTGATGTATTTGGCGTCTTCAATATATTGCGTCCATTTTAACGTCATAGTTGTGTGACTTTAGGCAATATACACGACCACATCATTACCTTCATGCTTAGAATATCATATAGCAACAACTTGCAGGAGGCAATCGACAAACTCTTTGCACTTTAGGAATATAGTATACGAGTGTATAAATACAAAAGACGTAAATTTTAATAAAACTTTCCTCGCATAATACAAACATAATTGAAAGCAAAAAGTGACTCTTGGCTAAAGTATTGCTCATTTATTGAAATATGTCCAATATAAAATTTGAATTCCGCAATATTCTGCAATAATGTTTTGCCATAACTATATTATGTGTGTGTGTGCCGCTAAGTGTTGACGTAAAAGGCCCACATACTATAAATGAATAACTTAGCTAACGGTCTGGAGTCATGCTCTAAGGATAGAGAATCGCGTCTCAGATGTCAACGCAATGAATTCCGACGAACTGATAAGACGGGCAACTTCTAAAGTGAGTCTTCCTCAGGGAATAGATAAATAGGCTTTACACGATGCAACACCATGGCTTCTGTTACCATACATATGTAGTTGGTACTTTATACCTGATGGGACGTCTGCACTTTGGTATCATGAAAGAATAGGTTTAGTGTCTCCTGGGAGAATGGAATAACGTCTTATCCTTAAAAGAATTACCCCAGTTACTATGACAACCTGAAAAATCATTTTTCATTGGCGATACTTTATTTTGAAAATACCGTGTGATATTTACAGGCGTTTTCTTATTCAGGGACAATTACCTTTCATTTGTTTCTCATAAAATGCCCTCTCCGCCAATAAAACCCCTATAAATGGCGAGACGTTATTTTGTATCATTTCATTATCACGTGACATGGTAACGCGGATATTCTTCCCACGTGCTGATGCACGTTTGTTATTATACTCCTGCACATATACTAGTTATAACATTCATTATTTGAAGCCAAATGGACACAACTTGTTGCACTTACCTATCAAGGGTACAAACTCTGATGTGGCCGGCATGTTCTCTGCAATGAGCAACATAAAGACTGAAAACGCCAGCAGTACGGTTATTCCAAGAGTGATTTTTTCTCCTGAATCAGGTGGAAGCCAGAATCCTAGAAGGCTGAGAATTGTTAACCACAGACACGGGAATATGATATTAAACAAGTAATACAATGTCTTTCTGCGTATAACAATGGTAAACCGTACATCAGGGTAGGGCTCCTTGCAACATGCATAAAACACTTCCGTTCGGCGTATTTTCACATTGAGTAACTGCCACTCTCCACTGAACACATAGTTCTCCAAGTCTACTGTATCCGATCTGTTAGTCACATCAACCTGAAAACCGTCGTATGTCCAAGACCCGAATTTTAACTCACAAATTTGATCATCAAAGGGAAAAAATGTGATGTCGATTTTGCACGAACTTCTGAACTTTGCAGGAGGCGGCCAAAACACATTCCCAGTACTGGACACCATTGCTTTACTCTTCATGTAACCCGTTGTAAAGTCGTCAGCACTGTAAAACAAACATTAGTATATTGTAAGAACATTTCTAGTATAATTATATATCTGCAAGACTCCTCTTTATCCCTTATTTGCCAAGTGACAATACCAGCGCAAGCAATGCTATTTGATCGTAGCCCAAAGGATTTCCCATCCGAGAATTGTCAATATTGCTCGTTTTAAGTAATTCCGTTGGTCGGTTATTTATAGAGATATGAGGCAAATGTGCAGAAGACGATCAGGGGATTTGGATACAAGTACCCTGATGGATTAGGATGGGGTTTTGTCCACGTTACGTACCCTCCACTCGTGAACAGCGTCATTATGTAAAACTGGATTTGCAAAAATGTTGTTTTGTTGAAAAGGAAACATTTCTAACATCGAAACTCCTGTTACAAGGAATAACGAAAACTACTACCTTACATGGTATTACAATATCAGCAATAACACATTTTGTTATATTAACTGCAGATTATCGTCATTTAGAACATGTAAAAGCACGAAACAGGAAGTGAATCTACCTGTTATAAAGCACAATGTCCGGAAGCCAGAGTTTCTCACACGGTATCCTTAATATCTCCAGACCATTGAAGTCGTTCGGGTCCCACACAAGCCGCTCATCCTCCCATTCCTGCAACAAACACACATCGTAGAGCTACAGGTGTTTAATGCAGATATATAAAACATTAAAACCCTTGGCCCGTGATTGCAATATTATGTTTTATGCCCTCGAATGGCAGATTCCGTCTGACTGTCTGTTCATTTGTCTGAAACCTTGCCCTTAACGTTTGATTGGTCAGTGTTTATGATACTTCACATGTGCATTCATTGTGTTGAGACTTTTCAGATGAGGTAATGTTTTGACCTTGACACATGCAGTCTCTGTTACGGTTGACCTTTAATCCCTGATGATTTACAGGAGTAGTATGTATGAGTAGTATTTGTTCTACCTTGTTTTATCTTTGAGTGGGCTCAGTCAAAACATGAAACAATTTAAATAGTCGCGGCGATCAACTGAACGGAAATATCAACAGATAGCTTTAATTGCAACTTGTGGAATCAGAAAAAAGGGAAAATTGACAGTGAGGTTATCGGGTCTTAATAAGCAATAATTACGTCGTGTGGAATCGGAAACGTAAGAGAAACATTTTGGATAATTTTAAATCCTTATTACACAGCAAATCTCAAAACCATAACTACCACAACACTCAAAGCTCAGTATATCAGTCATCATTAGAATAGGGATTCCACGTTTAAAATTGATAATAGTGTGATGGATGCATTAATAAATGAAAAATACGTGTGCTAATTATATGAACACATTTGTCGTAAATCGCACATACGGCACCAGGACTATAATGGTTTCAAATCAGGAGTTTAAATGACATATAATAGCATTGTCACAGTCATAGGTTCACCTGTATTCAGCCCAGAGAGGGAGTGAATGATATGTTGGTATAGCATAATGAACAGATACGAAATTAACTTAGCATTCTTGAAGTTGGTGTGATGAAGAAGACAGATATGTTATGGATGATCAACTTCCTTATTAACAATAGCGACGTTTCGGTTTGGATCCTTATACCGTTATCAAGGATATGGGAGAGATGATAAAACCAGAGGTTATATACATGATACATGTTGGCATGATAATGAGATAACAAACGCAACAAGATGAGGTAACAATGAGATGACGGGTGTATACGTAACAAGCAGGTTGTTACAACATGGATACCAGTGGAAGGTAAGTTAAATGATATGAAATTGCATAATATAGCAGTTTTGGGATTTGATCTATGGTCGAGCAGCAATGGCATTCTCGAATTCAGACATTTCATCAACTTTGACCCCTATATGTGGCAGGAAACGACTTGTAGGGAGCCATTTCACAATCGATTCTTATACACCATAGCGTTGCTTAACAGTATACTTACATAATCATAAATATCAGCGACCGCAATTCTGAGTTATGTGCCCTTGAATGTGCAAGTTTGCACTAAATTTTTTTTAAATCAGCAAAATTTGATTGATCACTGTGAAAAGAGGTATTAGAGGTTCGCTGATGAAATACAACACCATGTACTGTATATCAATGCTTCAGCTGCGCGCCTAATGGAAAACATTTAAGGTGTTGGGTGCAAGTATCTGCAGACGAGATGTTGCTAAACAGTGCATACAATCGGGCAATTTAAAACAGAGCCACGAATTGGTATTGCGCCGACAACATTCGACGTACGATCTCCATGATTAACGTTTTACTTGCATTGTGATTTCGCATATTTTTGGAAAAAAATGGAACTTTTGTCAGTTTGGATTTATAACGCTTGAAGTCGGGACTCTGCAACATGGGCTATCAGATGGTAAAGTTTGGTTAACTTTGTTTGAATATTGCGGAATAATAACCTACCAATAACGACACGGATTCAGCAGAATTGCTGGTATACTTTGTGTGCCAAATATACCGTACTAACACAAACCGTGCAATTTATCATTCTATGAAGAACGGTTCTTAATATATTTTGGCATTTATTGGCAGTTAAATTATCAAAGACATTGTATTTCCAAGTCCCACCAATTTTGCTTTTCACACGGACGTGTGTTAACTCATCACACCGCGTTTGGTCAGACTGTTTGGCTACAAGAACTGCACGTATGGTCAGCGGTCATCTGAAGCTAATTATCCGATCAGTAATGACGGAAAGTCATATGCACTATATCATCGGTGAACCGGATATCAGGGCGGCCAGTGCCAGGGGTAATGTGCAGGTCATACAAAACACTCAGGCTGTAATGAAGGGTTGAACTATATGAAATAGTATTATGGATTTGCAGCTGAATGTTTGTATCAAGAAAGACACGCGTGATCATCGTGATGACATTAGTTCACTATCTAATTTCATGTATTCCTAATCCATTGTGACATAATAAGTTAGTTCAAGTTTTTAAAAGCTTGACTTCATATTTATCATATTTATAAATATGTATTCTAATTTAAATAAATTCGTGAAATAGGAGTACAGTATAAGTAAACGTTCTTGAGCAAGGACAAATACAAAAGGGTAATTAATGCAAAACATATTATTTGTAAATGACTGTAATATACAAAATGTAGATGTTCTCACGGAATACAAGATTGGTTATGCAGGTTTATGACATTGAAGCAAAACACTTGACAAAAAATAACTTAACATAAATTACACATTTCGTTTGTCAATGAACTATTTATTAGAAAAAATGATGTGTGTCGTTTCGGATCTGCTTTGACAACTTAACACTAACTGAAATTGTCAAATGACAAATGAAATGTCAAAACTAAACCACTGCTTGCGGGATATTTTGCTGCCAATCCCGACCTATTAAAACCAATTTTACTTGTAATATTTCAACTTTGGCAAAATACCAAGCAGATTTTTATGAGAATATAAATTCTACATTATGCCCAAAATATTGATGTATCTGTCGTGTACAAATCTAGTGTGAAAAAAACGGAACATTTTCTTTGGAACTTTTGATATATACTATCAGGATTTCGCAGAAATCAATTCTTGAATGCCTCCGCGTTTTAATATAAGCAACATGAGGTAGACAGATCGCACTTGGATAAACACGATGTTATTATATTGCCGCCAAACCGCAATGACTGGATATTATTTTTAACGATCTCTTCTAAATATCACAATTGCACAAACGCATACGCAATGCATGTAGATCAAAAGATCAACCCTCAAATATAATAACAATAAACAACACAAGTTTTCACCTTACATACTTTAAGTTACTGTAAACAGTTCATATTTTCAAGTAATATTTTGTTGAAATTGCCATCTACAGTTAGGAACTTAATAGCTGTAAGACAGTTTGATAATCTCGCACCTGTACCCACTCAATGATGTATGTTTCACGTAAAACATACTTATACTCAATCAATCATTGCATGACATAACTAATAGCATAGGTTTTTCATAGATATCCCATACCAGTAATAATACACTTTCGTTTGGATGTCTACCCTAGAGTAGTAGGTGCAAATGAATGAATTCATGTTTTACAGAAACTGCAGATGTGCAAAGTCATGACTTATATAATAAAACTGGAATTTCGTTTACCTGTAGACGAATTAGCGAGAATCCTATTTTTTTGGCTAATCTTCTGTAGCCAAGTAACCTTATTAATATCAACATGTTGTTAGGTATGTGTCACATTTGTGTCCCTGTACATGTACGTTTTGCAACAGTATAACTCCTCATACAATCTACACCTCATGGAATTATATAAACGTGACTGGTCAAAAATTCGAAAATTCATTTCTTCGAAACAACATCAATTAGATAAAAATATACAAATGTATATTAGGATTAGTTAAATCTATTTGGGAAATTATATGAAAGTTTACGGTAAACCACGGAAAAGACAGCCATATCATCCATGAAGAATACCAGCTTCCAAGACAGTAAATAACACTTTAGCAAGTGCATATCCATATTCAAAGGCATCTCCTTGTTCGGGCGAGTCTGTACTTGAAGTTAATGGCATTCGTTAATAGCTTAAAGGAACAATCGGAGAATAACTGTGAAGAACAGATTCCACTCGATTTGATATGAAATCTGGACATGGCTGTAACTCAGACTGGAACGGATTCGGGAACATGAACAGATTCTGTTTCACTCAAAGACGGAACAACAACGATTTCATTTCTAGAAAAAGTTTCAATAAACGTTATTTCCCTGAGTTTTATGTTCAAGATCGTCTAGACTCCCCCTACTTCAGATAAGAAGTTGGTTCGGGAAATGAAATGATTTTGTGTAAATAAGGTTCTCCTTGAAAGTGGTCGTACATAAAGTTTTTACTTCAGGATTTTATTTATGCTACGTGAATACGGCAAATTGATCGATTTCAGAAGTGAAGTGGAAATCTGGATCATTATCTCTGGCACGAGAAATTGATTTGTATTTCAAGATATGTTCTTATCCATTTCAGTTGCATATCTGTGAGCCCTCCAGCTTGTATATAGTAAAACCCCAACAACATATATCATCTATCTTTGATTTAAATATATAAACAAACATGATTATGGGAGAGGGCGTTGCACATTCAGCTCTGTCATTCCGGAAACGTTGGTATGCGCTAAACATACCGCTACTAATTCTGCATGAATGAAAACAACCATTAAGAAAAGGGAAACATGAAAAACTAAATTACTATGCATATGAAGACATGTACGGTAATTACATGTACGTTGATGATGATTTTGCAATCCAAAATTAAAGCCTCTTTTTTCCCACATGAGAAGTAGATTACGCACGGACCGGACTGTCAATGGCGACTAGAGCAGTGATTTGTATGTGAGAGCTATTCATCACCTCCTATAACAGCATCGGGTCATATTAAAGATATTACCCAATTTTGTTCTATGAATAGAAGTTATATCGGGAAGGAGAGGATGGCCGTATATTGTGTTGAGAACGTCTCATTAGCAGGAAAATAGAGGCGCCTGATGAGAGCCAGTGAAATAGCCATCACCCCTGGTTGTCCCGTGCAAGTAATAGCAGTATGCCAGCGTAGTGCTCTCTACCTCCTCTCTTGATAAATGGAGTAATTAGGGCACACTTCGAGAACTCGGATTGCGTGGAAGGAGCTAAATTACGCCTATCAATGGCTATTTGACGCTGGGTGGTAGAGGTCCTACGGAGGAAGCTGTGTGCCTGATTTGTCCACGAGAACGCGTTTCATTATGACGGAATCGCAATTTCCGCGAGTAACAGGCGGAAAATAGCAAATGAAATCCCAGCTATTCGGGACTTTGTGGACGTTGGTTTACGAACGCTTGCAAATATTTGGGTAATCGCCATGAATGTGTACAAAGCAACATAAGCTGATGTCTTATGATTGTCTTCAATGTATCAAATTGTGGCTGAGCCTTTCTGAGACAGCTCTAATCGTCCACAACCTTTCCTTACTGAAACTCAGTCATCAATTCAGGTGTTCAATTCTCCTTGGGGATACAACAAACATATTTGTCATGTTAAGCTTTAATAGCATGCAACAATCATACTGTTTGGAAAGCCTATAGAGTACATGCGTTTTCTGTAATACTTGCAGTGTGTCCATTCTCAACGTGGCTGGTTACGAGATAAAGAAAAAACTCCCTAAAAGAATTCCTTTGCACCACAATTTGGAAAGAAGTTTATTTAGTCTATTTTGGTGTTGCTCTACTACTTAATGATGAATATTTCTCCGGAGTGCAATTTGGCCCAACTTGAAATATTGAGTTGGCTGCTCTAATCACAGGCTACGATCGATTTCGAAAACTTTCTGAGAAGTCAACTTTTCAGCTACCATGTCATGAATAATACCTTAAACATTTGAATAATCTTTCACGTTTTGAAACGGAAAACAACTACAAAGGAAAGATAAATAAGCGGTTGATAATTAATGGAAAAGTACAAGCCATTATGATTTCACTTTTTCACTCAAAGGATATCTTTGAACTTTTAATTCCCATTGCCACTAAACGCATAGATGAATGCATTTTTAAAAATTGGATCATTTATGCTAAACGGCTTGTTTGTTTGAAAGCCCGGTCTCCTAATGTTGCTGCTGGAAACATGCCTGTGAGTCAAATCCATAAGTGATCAAACTGAGTTAGTGTATACAGCCTTCATGTAAATGGCAAGTCAGCAAATACTATACATAGAAAACGTTAAGCTTTTCGAATTGACTTCGCTTGCTTGAGTGCTAATAGTTCATGTATGGTACATGGTAATTAATTTACATAGCGACGTTCGGCACAAACATACAGATAAATAAAACATGTTACAAGGTGATACAGCTAAAGATATTTTACTATTTTAATGCAGTCAAACCAATTTTGATTTGCGAAATTTGGCTTGGTACGATGGTCGGTGCATGTTGATGTACCATTATTGTCCTACGTATAATTGTGACTGTTCCCGTCCTGTTGGAAGTGAAGAAATCGAAGGACGCAGTTTATCTATATCAGGACAAGATCAGAAAGATAAGGACATGGTATCATACCAGACCTGACAGGGCCGACGGTCTTATTGCATGGCATGACATGGCGTCCGTCCATCCGTCCACCACGCATTTTCGATCTCTTCTCATGAGAGCTTAAATCGTTTTGTATACATACTCCTTAGCTAATTGTGATTAAAACTGTAGATTCGGTGACCCTTAAACTTAAAATAAGAGTCACAAGGGTCATGACCTAAAAGCCTATTTTCATTTTCTTATCCAGTACAAAGAGCCCTAGAAATTTTGTTTTGTTTTGTGCAGACCCCTTGGCGAAGGGGATTTTAAATTGTAGATTTGCTGACACAGTGGCTCCAAATACGGGTCACAACCTAAAACCTATTTTCATCTTCTTCTCCAGTACGAAAAGCTCTAAAAACTGAAATGCTGTGTACAGTCACCTTGTCCAATGGGGATTATATAAAAATGATTGTAGATTTGGTGACCCTGTGATCACAACCTTAAAACGCATGTTCATCTTCTACAGTACTAGAGCCATATAAAGACTGCTGAGATGGTGTGTATTGACTCGTTCGTCAATGGGGATTAAAATGGTAGATTTGATCTCATTTTCTTTTCCAATCTTACAAAAAAAGAAAGAACATTTTTAGCCCTCTAACAAATACTTTTAGAAAAGTAAGTTTTGAACCTTATCGTATATTTTGTAAATCCTATTTAGCTACAGAGTCAACGGCCCTATCTCTATGAACGATTTGAATCGTCAAACTCCTTACAGCTCTGTTAGTATCATGAAAACCGAATCATACTATACATGTGCAGAAGCTTAAATTTCATGTCCCATTTCCACGTATGCTTGCAATATGACCTATTAAATACTACCAACCCAAATCCGCCTTTCTATCTGCTACAGATACATGTACGCGTCCAAAATTACGTTTGACAACAGCAACAGTACATTGTAAGGTTTTTGATAAATAAAAACCACGACTTTACAACCTTTATATATTCAATATACAGAACATATTTTAAAATGGTAATTTGCAGCAACAGCCAGAACTTCTCGATAAAATACACCTTTTATACCTTTTACCTGCCTGAATCCAACAACAGTCGAAGTATCTTGACCGATTCAAAGTATTTATTTCACGGACTACACTAGTTGAGCATAAAACTAATATCTGTCATCTTGTGAAACAATCATCTGTCAGAACTGATATGGTTGGAAGATGAGATCCAATCACTTTCCCTGCAGTGTTATATAATGACTCTTGCTCTTGTTTTGATCAGAATGTTTGGCTGCAGCGGTTTGACCAAGGAGGGGCTTCATCTTGAGACAAACACGGCACAAAACGACTAATCTGCCTGGACGCAAATGCTGGTATTGTTTTCAGATGGACGTTGTCTAATGCATACCAAGTAGTAATAAGCATACAGAGAAGGGTCAAGTGTATCTGCTGCCGCTAGGTGGCTCTGTTTAACCTTTCAAGCTGCCTTGTCACGGACGTAGACAGGTCGGCACTTGTAGCTATACAAATAATCCTCGCGTATGAATAACTTGTGATAAATGTATAATTAAACCCTCTTATTGAACCAGAATTTGTTTGACGCTAATTAAAGCAGCACGAACAAACCCTTCGGAATAAAGCCCATCACTTGTGAACGAGATTTGAATCTATGGTAATTATATATTTAGGTGGGTTTTTTGTTTGATTGGATATCTCATACTGATGATTTATGCCTTATATATCAAATTATATCTGTAGATGGATTAGTTGGAAAAGGTTGTTTCAACTATGTGCACTACCTTGTCGTAAATCATCTTATTATTACTATTTAATTTGAAAATAAAATTTCGGAGACTTTCACCATATTGTATTCAGCAGAAATCGGCAGCATAAACAGCCGATTATGATTAAGGTTCCAGGATTGGCCATTTCTCTGTCTTGAGTGTTTTAATGCATGAGTCGGCAATACACTGGCCAGTTTGATGGTCTAACCTCCCAGCCGGGGGTTGGACTGAAATACGTGCTCCGTTTAGCAATCACAGGATCTATCCACTATTTGCTGTAAATTACAAACTCTGTTCTGTCGCATCCGGCGAGGAGTTCAGAAGAATTGGCATATCCTAAAACAACTAAATAGTAGAATTGGATGCAGCCAAATGCCTATTCCCGCTATACAATCACACGTTGGGTAAAGCGCTGGAATCATTGGCGCAGATAGAAAAGAATTATGGTTTCTTAGCGGATTACTGTACCCATTTAAATGAAAATTGCCCGGTTAGTGTCCCTTGTCCGACACCAGAGGACCCTGAATTTCCATCTTAACATCGAGATAAGGCTCTATTCTAGAAGAGACGGTATTTGCCAGCCACTGTGGACAAAGACCTGTCTGTGCGGCGACTTTGTTCATCTGAGAATGTAGGCCTATACAAAATACATGACTTTTGCGATCATTCACTTGAAACCAACATCCTCTTGGGAATTCTCAAAATTCAATATCTCTTACAAGTCAATATTCTAAGTCGATAAAACTTAGTTTAAATTATAAAATATTGTATGTAAGAATGCTACATTCATTTAAATAAAATAATGTTTGACCGGTTAATGGATGTTTAAAAAGTATTGATCTTATGAAAACATTAACTAAGGCGACCCGATTTTATTATGGAAACCCGAGATTCCATAATTGACCAACGTAAATAACATAAGTGAGAAGTTCAAATTCTATCAAAAACCTATTTTTATACTTTAACTAAGATATTGACGAAAATTCCAACTTTCTACCCCGCACCGTACGTGAGATACAGACCCCCTTGCCCATGGGTATGCCCATGGGAAAGTTCGCCCATGGGCGAGAGGTTGTTAAAATTTGAGTTACACAAAAATTATTTTCTAATTTTTAATAATGGTTCTAGCAGTAACATATTTTACGTATTTGTGAACTCCCCCAATGCAAAGGAAATTTTTTTTCCCATGGGCGAGTTTTCCCATGGGCGAGATTTCGCCAATGGGCGAGACTTCGCCCATGGGCCAGGTTGCCCATGGGCGGATTTCCCATGGGCCAATGTTGACTTTGGCAAACATATAATGTTTGCGAAATGTTGACTTTGAAAAAAAAATGTTTGTGAAATGTTGACTTTGAAAAAAAAATGTTTGTGAAATGTTGACTTTGAAAAAAAAAATTTTGTGAAATGTTGACTTTGGAAAAAATAGAATGTTTGTGAAATGTTGACTTTGGAAATATTGACTTTTAAAATATTTATTGATTTTGGTGGAAGTGTTACTTTGATAAAATATGGACTTGTTGATTTTAATACATATTTTGAGTTATATGAATGGTTGACTTATGAAATATTCATTTAAGTGAAATGTTGTGTAGTTTAAGTTTAACTTATATAAAATGTTAACTTTGGTGACATGTTGACTTTGAAAATGATATTTTGAATTTAGTGAAATGTTGACTTTAATCACATATTTACATCTTGACTTTAATCACATATGTTGACCTCGACCATGGGCCGGATTTCCCATGGCTTTACCTCGCCCATGGGCCAATGTTGACTATGCAAACATATAATGTTTGTGAATGTTGACTTTGGGGGGAAAATAACTTTTTTTGAAATGTTTACTTTGGAAATATTTATTGACATTGGTGGAAGTGTTACTTTGATAAAATGTTAACTTGAGTGACATGTTGACTTTGAAAAAGATATTTTGAATTTTATGAAATATTGACTTTGATCACACATTGATTTTGATGAAATATTGACTTATAAAAGATAGTTTGAGTTAAGCGAATTGTTGACTTACATTAATTATGTTATGTTAATTTATTGACTTTGGTGAAGTATGCTTATATCATGAAATATTAATTCCATATTTATTCCATTTTATTCACTTTGGTGAAGTTTGAAATGTTGACTTTGATTATATATATTGAGCTTGGTGAAATGGTGATTTTGGAATTGATGCCACTTTGGTTAAATGTTGACTTTGAAAATATTATAATGATGGTGAAATGTTGACTACGGAAATATTGGTTGACTTTTGTGGAAGTTTTACTTTAATAAAATATTGACTTTGGTGAAATGTTGACTTTGAAAAGATATATCGAGTTTGATGACATGTTGACTTTGGAACTATTGGTTGACTTAAAGTTTATCTTTAATTATATGTTAACGTGGTGACTTACTGACTTTGAGAAGATATTTGAGTTTAGTGAATTGTTGACTTCTAAACGATTGACTTTAGTGACATAGTTTTACTTTGAAATATTTATTGGCGATGTTGAAGTTTGAGTTTAATAAGATTTTGAATGACTACGCTGTTGCCCACAATACAGACAGACAGATAGTTTATTCAGTCTCACCCCATATATACACATACATAAAATAATATCAATAAAATAAAAATACATCTGGGCCACCCTAAAACTAGGGTTATGAGAGACTATCTATACATATAAAAAACGAATGACTACAAATAAAAGGTATGAATGTAAGAGTAAACGTGGTTATAAATCAGATACTAAAACTTTGGTTAAATATAGAATAATACATATATTTGTATAAATATAGGTATACATATAAACTGTGCATAAAAGGACATAAAATAATATATTATAAAAAAGTCAATTTTTAAACAATACATTTCGACGTTTTTCCAGCAGTAGTTTGCAGCTTCTGGCACTTTCTTTTAAAATAGTTGGGCTTGCTAGGATAAATGATAGACGTTCCGGGTCGGTGGCAGTATTAAAATTGTTCCATTTGGCTTGACAGGTTCTAAGCAGTGGTTCTCTGATTGTTTTGTAGAGTGGGCAGTGTCATCGAGACTGATGATTTATACACAACCAAGTGCAGGTTACAGATATATGATATATTAGACCTGTGCATTTATGTGTATCAGAACACCATGTCTATGTAACGAGCGTGCCGTGGTATTGCGTATCATGTCTATTCGATCAACTAACCCAATGTTGTAAATTACGAAAATAAAACAGTCCATTACTTACCTCACTTGTTTGATTCTATTTCGAGCGGTTTTAATCATTGAATAGCACAGAACATACATACGTATATACATTCTTGCATGTATGGTAGTGCTCAGTTGTTCCTAGCGTCAAAATACTTCATTGCCTCTTTTGAACAAGGGATTACTTCGCAAATATTATGAACACTGATCTAATATATTCATTATTCGTTTGTATCAATAATCAGCGAAACGTTTTACTTTTAGAAATGTAATGATGTAATGAATTCAGAATGTTCTCATTTTTGACGTTTTCAAATTCGCCAGTACCCTACAAATTTTAATTAATTCGAACTCTTGCAATTAGTCTCCAATTAAGATATTGAGATGACCCACTCGCTGTTAGTCTGTTGACAGCAGTGAAGGGGGTACATGAAAAGTCTATATTAAGTTCTTAATAATTTCATTTGTTTACAATTTCGGCCGCTTTCTCAATACGATACAGGGATTATCAAATACCGAGATGATGTGAACATGGTATTTGTCAAGAATTGACAGGTATTTTATTTATTATGTCGATATTTCTGTGAAAATTTCAATGTTGCAGTTGACAGATTTCAAAGGCAGCAAAAGTACATCCATTGTGTTGTTGGGGGGGGGGGGGGGGGGGGGGGGGGGGGTGTCAAATATGACAAACGTTATAAATTATCTTATTTTATCGAGAAGTACCAACTGTTACTGAAAACTACCATTTTGATGATACTCGACTTAGTATATTGACAATATGAAGGTAAAAGTATCGATTCCTGATCGAAAACCGGACAATGCACCTCGTCTGGCTCGCGCCAATGAGTCAAACGTAGTTTTGGAATCTTATTTAAACCAGACAAAATAACAAACTTGGGTTGATAAAAAATGTTCGACAGGTCATATAACTACTGCATGTGCATGTAAATAGGACGTGTAGTTTCTGCACATGCATAATGATGTTACTTTTAATTATTGGAAACTAGTAATTATGACATGTTTGGCGACTGGGGATGAATATGCAAGCTGAGTGAATTTGTATTAAAGCCAAATAAAAATTTATGAAACACAATTGGTGCACCTTTAAATGACTTAATACATAACAACCTTACATTTGGAGCTTCTAAATAACTTTTTCCAACAGCCTATACATGTGTTTTCTGTGTTGATTTATACAGAACACAATACGATAATCATATATGATTGTTATTATTATTATTACTGCCTTTCTAATATCGCATGTTATATAATACTGTGAACGAATGTTGGCCACCCCTAATAGTCTGGTGGGAGATACACAAATAATTAAGTGAGGATTGGTACATGATTATTAGTTAATGTTCATTCACGCCACCTGTAATTACATCAACTAGCGAATTCCCATGGCCAGTGAAGGGTGACGTCCTCTCATGCACATTATGTAAGACCAGGGACTTTCTAATACACAGCACACTTAATTAATATAAAGACCGTTAAAATCATTAGATTATCGCATTAAATGAATTTTGTTACTTCATTTGTCAAAATCACTCCATGTCTTTTGCTTGGAATATGTATAATGATATGTGATGTTTATTCAATATTTCAGTATGCATCTGATACACATGAGAGGTCTATAACTAGTTAATAACTGTCAAAGCTGTGACGATTTTTTGGGTCTAACATATAATGCACCACCATCAGCCTAGTTGTGATATCCATGGGTTTGCACATAATTGATACAATCAGCCTTTGATGTCCAGTTGAAAGTGTTAAACCTATGAGAAAGGCAAATACGTCACACATTAAGATGGATTTAGTAACATGTTTCCTTCATTATATAAGTACATAAGCCAATAAATAGTTTCCAGTCACCAAAGTCAACAATTCCTACATGATAATCTTAGGCATATTATAACTGTTGTAACAAAATAA